>JAVSCE010019217.1:0-70074 GCA_032199065.1 Smutsia gigantea
ATGACAGCCTCTTCAACGGCTGGTGTTGGCAAACTGGACAGCTACATGTAAGAGAATGAAACTGACTACTGTCTAGCCCCATACACAAAGGTAAACTCAAGGTGGATCAAAGACCTGAATGTAAGTCATGGAACCATAAAACTCTTAGAAAAAAACATAGGCAAAAATCTCTTGGACATAAACATGAGCAACTTCTTCATGAATATATCTCCCGGGCAAGGGAAACAAAAGCAAAAATGAACAAGTGGGACTATATCAAGCTGAAAAGCTTCTGTACAGCAAAGGACACCATCAGTAGAACAAAAAGACATCCTACAGTATGGGAGAATATATTCATAAATGACGTATCTGATAAGGGTTGACATCCAAAATATATAAAGAACTCATGCACCTTAACAAACAAAAAGCAAATAATCCAATTAAGAAATGGGCAGAGGACATGAATAGACACTTCTCCAAAGAAGAAATTCAGATGGCCAACAGGCACATGAAAAGATGCTCCACATCGCTAATCATCAGAGAAATGCAGATTAAAACCACAATGAGATATCACCTCACACCAGTGAGGATGGCCAACATCCCAAACACAAACAACAACAAATGTTGGCGAGGATGTGGAGAAAAGGGAACCCTCCTACACTGCTGGTGGGACTGCAAATTAGTTCAACCATTGTGGAAAGCAGTATGGAGGTTCCTCAAAAAACTCAAAATAGAAATACCATTTGACCCAGGAATTCCACTCCTAGGAATTTACCCTAAGAATGCAGCAGCCCAATTTGAAAAAGACAGATGCACCCCTATGTTTATTGCAGCACTATTTACAATAGCCAAGAAATGGAAGCAACCTAAGTGTCCATCAGTAGATGAATGGATAAAGAAGATGTGGTACATATACACAATGGAATATTATTCAGCCATAAGAAGAAAACAAATCCTACCATTTGCAACAACATGGATGGAGCTAGAGGGTATTATGCTCAGTGAAATAAGCCAAGCCGAAAAAGACAAGTATCAAATGATTTCACTCATATGTTTAGTATAAGAACAAAGAAAAAAACTGAAGGAACAAAACAGCAGCAGACTCACAGAACCCAAGAACGGACTAATAGTTACCGAAGGGAAAGGGACTGGGGAAAATGGGCGGGAAGGGAGGGATAAGAGGGAAAAAGGGGCATTACGATTAGCAGATGTAATGTTGGGGGGGCACGGGGAGGGCAGTACAACTCAGAGAAGACAAGTAGTGATTCTGTAACATCTCACTACGCTGATGGACAGTGACTGTAATGGGGTTGGTGGGGGGGACCTGATGAAGGGGTAGTTTAATAATCGTAATATTGCACATGTAATTGTAAATTAATGATAATAAAATAAATTATATTAAAAAAAAAAGAAAACATTTGAGGTGAGGGAATTTCCCAGCGTATTCTAGAATGCTCCCAACTCCCTGCCTACCTTTCCCACCAATCAAAGATTTCTCTGATCTTTCCAGGTACAATTAATTTCTCCTTCATGCAAAACCCCACCTTGCATCTCAGTTGTCATGCTTCTAGTTAATACATCATCATTTTCTGTGTCACTCAGCTGGTTCTTTTGGTAGATTGTAAATCCTTCCAGGAGAAAGACCATTTCTTAATCACACCACTGCTGTCACCATCACCCAATGCCTAATAATAATAATAGCAACTTCTATTTAATGAGTTCTTACTTGGTTGTGGAGGTCTGTTCTAACAATACCTAATTTAATCTTGTATGAGCTGATTGAGGAAAGTGACACTGCTACTGCCATCTGAGGAATTTTCCCACGGTTGTATAGAAGAGAAGAAGCTAGAATTTCCAACCAGGTTTGTCTGATTCTCTAATTCACAGGCTGGTGTTCCTAACTTCTATGATTTCCTGCCTAACAGTGGCAGGGAGAATAGCCCCCCCCACCCCAAGAGAATTCCCACGTTGCCTTGTTAAGAGTCAGCACTGTTCAAACAGAAAGGACACTTACAAGGTCATTTCATCCACACTCTCATTTCACTGATGCAAGAATTCAAGCCAAAGAAGGGAAAGTGAGTCACCTAGGTGGACTGGCCAGTTGGTGGTCCAGCGCAACAGCCAGCCTCCTGCCTCTTCCCCTGTTGCCTGCAACCTCTCGGCCTCTCGTTTTCCTAAAGAGTTTTGGAGGAACAGGAATTGCTCAGTATTGGAAAGCTTAGGCAGGAAAAGGGTGTGCACACAAACGTATGGCATGCTTCATGATCACACTGCAAAGGATGCTAGGGACATCCCAGCGTCCCTGAAGCTTTACTTTCCTGAAAAGTTGTGCGTAGATCAAATGCTTACTTTCCATTCCAGTAAGTCAGCCTCTGGTGGGTGAGTCAGTTTGGCTCGTGGCCGGGAGTCTCTGCCACGGCTTTGTCTTGGTGCGGGCTGTCAGTTGGCTTTAAGTATATGGACTTTAGGACATTCAAGATGATAGGTACATGTACATACAGTATCCAGTCCATGTATATACATACATATCTATACACACATATGTGTGTATATGTATGTATGACTACATATATATATAAAACCTCATGATATTATTTTCTTTCATTGTAGTATATGCCCTTTGGTTACTATTTAGCCTACTATTGATATTTTATACTATTTCTATTATGTCTACAATTATGTAGGTAATTCTTTGTAGTGGAGGCTGCGCTGTGCATTATGAAATATTTAGCAGTCTCCCTGGCCTCTACCCACTAGATGCCAGTAGCACCTCCCAAGCCCTCCATATGGCAACCAGAAACATTTCCAGACATAGCAAAGTGTCCCCCATTTGAGAACCACTGATTCAGCCTCATGTCTCCCTTAGTCCTTTGGAGGAGAGGGGATTCTAATTGGTGAAGACAGCAAATACCCAAAACCCCAGCTGGGACGCACACCACAGGGCCCTCCGACCTGAGATTGGGGAGTATTCTCATGCTTCCATGTTTATGTGCCCAATAGAAGCTGAGTGATTTGGCTCACTCATACCTCACAAGAACACTGTGGGGCAGCTATTACTCTTCCCATGTTACAGATGAGGAACTAAGGCTCTCTGTGGCTTGTCTAAGAAGTCATACAGCTAACAAGCAGCAGGGAAAATGTCAAGACCGGGTTTGGGCTTGCTCTCCACCTCTGTGGGAGTGTTGCTGAATCCCACGCTCAGTTCATGCTGGGTGTGTGTTGTAAACTCCTGGGTGCACAGGCCAGAAATAAAGGTTGAGAATCACGGCTCTGGCTCTCCCCCATTGGTTAGTTACCCCAGAACCACCAAATATCAGCCTTAGAAGAAACCGCAAGGATAACCAAACCCAGTGAGGCCTGAGTGGCCCCACTGCAGCGAGTTCTCTGACGGCAGGTTCGCATGACTGGGGCGCAGAGCTGGCCTGGGGTCAGGGGACACTTGCCAGGGAGCGGACAAGTGGGAGCTGGTGGGCGGAAAAAGTGGGAAGACGTTACAGAGAGAGCCCTAAGGTGGCAGGAAGGGGGCAACATGATCCAGGTTGGCTCTGCAGAGGCATTGTTTAGGGTTGGTGGAAAGGGACACTGGCTACAGGGACTTGGAAGTCCTGTTGCCCTGGGATGAGGCTGAAGAGGAGTGAGTGTCATAACATCACAGAACCCCTTCCAATCCCATCTCTCGTTTTATAGAGGAAGAAACAGACCCAGAAAAGTTACTTGTTCCAGGACACACAACTGGGGGATTGCAGAGGAGTCGTGAGATCTCAGCTGTCTGGCCTCTGTATCAGTATTCCTAGTTATTGTGACACCTCCTCCACGTCCTCTGGCATTGCCTGACTCCAGCCTTTACTCCAGAAGTCCCCCAGCTGTGAAAGCTTCCCTCTGACCTAAAGAGTGGCAAAAATGCTGTCCTAAGTCCATGTGCGCCCTGAACACTGAGCACAGGACCATGCCACAGGAACTGTCGCCCGGGAGTCCACACTTGGGCTCCAGCCCTGGACTAGAAATCAGGACCCCCAAGATAATTCACAACCACACAGCTAGACATGACAACATGGTAGTCCACAGATCAGATCTGGCTCACGGATGGGTTTTGTTTAACCACACACTATGTTTTCAAATGTTTTTGAAATGTACTACCACCTTTTAAAAACCAGTCATACATAGAAATTCAGATTTCTAGCCTGCATTCCTGCATGACAGCAATTACCTGGAGCTGCTGCCTACCCTTCCTCACCTTGCCCAGGTGCCCACCTGCCTGCTCTGCAGCCTGAGTACAGCAGACCTGCAGCAGGCATGCCTGCCCTGCCCTGCCCTGGCCCACGACAGCAACTTCAGACATCTGCAGGTGGGGACCTTGGAATGGCCCCTTGAGTCTTTTGTCTACAAGCTGAGTGGTGCCAGTTCTTCAGCCCTCTCTTCTGATAAGGGCTGCAGCCTCCTGTCTGTCCTATCACCCTCTTTCTGGCCACACTCCCCAAGGTCCATGTACCTTTCAAAGGGATGCATTCCAAACTCAGAACAACACTCCCTGGAAGTGGAGAGTGCTGACTCAGGCCGAGGATTTAAAGTCTGTTTTATACACTGTTAGTTTTTAGCCGGGCCACCACACCAGGAAGCACGATGTTAAACCAAATTGAAAGAAGCTTTGTGACATACAAAGCTGATTCTCTCTTATGACTCCAGCTAAATAGAATAACCCCCAGAGGAGAACGTCAAATCATTTCCTGAGACTGTACACAGGCAAACCTGGAGTAATCTGGGAGGAATGACAGGCATCTTGAAACATTTTTCATTTGTAAGTATAAACAGTGAGAAGAGTCTAAGGAAAATACTTGTAAAAGTCCTTATAAAGTGACAGCGATCCAGCTGGCTACTTGAGGTTACTGCTGGTTTCCTCTGCTCCCAGGATGAGCCCAGGGAGACCTCTTTCTTTGCCTGTGAGCTTCAGATGGCACAAATAGCAAGGAAACTAATGGTACTATAGGAAAACCCTGGCCCAGGAATCTGTCACCCGGGAGTCTTCCTCTGACCTGCTTCTGACTATTGGGAGCTCTTAGGCAGGTCACTTAACTCTCCAGGCCTCACTGGCCTTATTTGTGCAACAAGATTGTTGAATCCAGTTGGAGACTCCACAAACCGGAGCAGGGCATCCAAAACGCAACGCAGATCATTTTTTCGTTGCTTTTCCCTGCCTTTTCTCCTGCCTTAGGTCCCTGAGCTGTCCAGCTGTCCATCATTTATTTAATGCTCCCTTTAAAACGGATTTGCATTCTAGTCATCATTTTTTAGTGTAGACTCATCCCAAAACATTTAGAAAGCACAGATTTGGCGTGTTAATTTTGACTTTAGTGCCTGTAAAAATAAATACTCAGGAATTAAAATTTAAAACAATATTTGTCACATACTTCCCCAAATCATGCCGTTTGCAGGCAACTTTAGGGACATCAAAATTGGGGTACATGAATGTACTTCAGGAAGCCCTTGGGTAGCCTAAAATTGTATGTCCAGTTGTGTGTGGGAGAGGGGGGATTTTTGTAAGGAGAGATTTTATAAAATTAAAAAAAAATCTTAAGGTCCATCTATTCCATAAAAAGCTGAGAATGGTTGCCTCTGGATGGATCCCTAGGAACCTGTCAGATCTTCCTTGAGGAGGCTGCGGAAGAGCACCATGGTTTCCAAATAACTGCCTGGGGCTCTTTTCAGCAAATTTTCTCCCATCTGCCTTTTTCAGTGTATTCTAACTGACTGAGGAAATAGTGCTCAGTTACTTGGTGGGGTAGGAGTGGGTGGAGGGGATGTGTCTCGTGGATCTGATCCTGGGAACTTGACAGGGCACAGCCTAATCCTGGCTCCCTCCAAGTCCCAGGTAGTCTTGGAGGTGCTGCGGTGACAGAAACCTGGAGAAAGAAGCCAGGCATTGCTTAAAGTGACTTTGTAAACACTTGGCAAAAGCCCCCAGCCCCGGGAGAATCATACGGAGCACAGCTTAGCAGACCATTCCTCCCGCTTCGGAAGTCCAGCTCTGTGGGACTGTTGCGAGGAGAGGGGCAAGAATCATAAGCGCTCTCCCCCAGCACTGCTTTGCCTGGTGGAACTCCCTGCTATTCCTCCACCCGCTCCTTTTGCAGCTGAACTTCCATATGTCTGGCCTGGATTCTTACATGACTTTGATGGTCTGGCAGTAGGAAAGACCCATGACTTTCTCGGGCCCTGGAAATGATGATGCCTACTGCTTCAAATGGACATAAACGTGAACATACTAGACCCATGTAGCCTTGCTTCTGCCCTGAATTAACTGGACAGGGAGCTCCCAAGAAGGGGGCAGTGTGATTCAGCAAAGAGTATGGGCATGCAGTACATGCTGCATGAATGAATGACAACTACTGCTCAGGGCAGTTCCTGTGCCATCCTGCTAACAGACTTCAGAGGGGCACTTTGGAAGGAAAGGTCAGCCCCTCACGCTTCTCAGCCAACCTGCTCTGATGGGCTGCGCTGCTCTGCGCTGTCCAGTGGCTGGGCTCTGCATTTCCTCCTCTGACAGTGGGGCTCTTGGAGCCAGGACAGAGCCTCCAGGGTCCACCCAGCGGGTACTTCTCCATCCGCAGGTGCTGGAAACAGGTCCTTCTTGGTGCTGCTGCGTTTCCCTGGGAGAGAGCTAAACAAGGAGGCCCAGCAGCCAGTGTCAATCAATAACAATGGAGGAGTCAGCATGCAGAAGGAGCCGCAGAACTGCCAGAGGCTGCTTCTAAATTTTTGCTCTGGCCCAGACCAGCTTGGCCTGCACATCTCTGGTGCCAGTGTGCTTTGAAGCCCTGGTTCTTGGTGGGCCCTGTTCATCCCTCACATGATTTATTATTGCGTCCTGTGAATCAGATGCAACCGCTTCATATTTTCTTCACTTTTCTGCTGTTATAGCTTGGCAGCAAGTGCTGTATGTCTTGTATCAGGACATGGCCTGTGGCCACAAAGTAGGCACTCGGAGTATTTGCCGAAAGTTGGAAGAGTACATGAGAGAGTACTCGCTGGACCTGGCACATATAGATGTTCCATAAATAGAATGGTAAGACATCTGCCTGGGGAACAGGGAGGGGAGGATTTTTGTTCAGGGAAGCCTTCCTGGAGGTGGCTTTTGAGCTAGATGAAAGATGGAGTGAAATTCCACAAGAAAGGCTGAGCAGAGAAGCATTCCAAACAGAAGGGACAAGCATTTAGACATGGAAGACACGGTAAATGTTTGAGAAATTGGGAATTGTTCCATGTGGCTGGAGGGCTAGAAGTATAAAGAGGATTTATGGGAAGCCATGCCTAGAGAAGTTTCCATGATATTGCAGCTCAGAGGCCATGCCAAAGAAAGGGAGCCTGCCTCCATTGGGCAGTGGAGGGCCAGTGATGGTCTTTAAGGATCTGACAGTGCTTTAAGAAGATTGGCATGGCAATGCCTTGCAGAGTGGATTTGAGTGGGAGGGAGACAGAAAACAAAGTTCTGAAACCAGAGGCTTGGAGAAAGTATGAAGAGGACTCAGTGTGTCATTAGACATTGATTTAAAACAATGAGCAGAGAAGGGGAGCATCAGAGATGAGGCTGATGTGTCTACATGGCCCATTGAAAGAGAGAGACCATCATTGCAGCAGCAGAAGAGAAGTCAGGAGGGGAGCAGAAGGGTTTGAGAGTCTGGAAAGAATAATGCAAAATTTGCTCTGGTCTGTTATTCAGATTTGAAATTTGGTGAATGTTTGCAGACATAAAAGCAGCAAAATTCCCCTGGCAATGAAACAGCGACTGAAACTCCAAATGGGCTAGGGAAATTTTAAGTTACCTCCACGAAAGCCATCTCCATGGATGGAGTCTAGCTAGGCCTTGGAATCTGCATAGTTTATAGTGTTGGGAAAATTTGACTTCTAATCCTGGTTCTGCTTCTTCTTGTGTGTGTGACCTTGGGTAAATCGCTTATCTCAGCCTCTACTTTTCCGCCTGTAAAATGGGAATGATAAAATGTCAACCTCATAGGGCTTTAGTGAGAAGTAAATAGCATACACACATGAAGTCCTTAGCAGGGTGTGTACTAGTGGTTGAATACTCCATACACATCAACCACCACTGATATTATTTTATCATTTTATTTAAGACAGAGGACACAAAGACAGATGTCTACAGGGGCTCAGTTGAAAAGAGAAATGAATTAGGCCAATTCTCCATCTAAAAAGAACAGTGGCTATTCATTCATCCTCAAAAGATTGCTGCCACATGGGAATGGAGATCTAGGTTGCCAGACATCCAATTTTTCAAGAGAAGCCAGAAATCTAGACTTTGGGGGGATGAACTTTCCCATTTTAAAGTTAACTCTAAATTTAAATTTCAAAATAATATTGTGGTGCCCACGGTGCGTGGATCAGACACAACATGTCTGTGGTGCCAGCACAATCCAAGGGCTGCCGTTGTGAAATATGGTTTAAGACAGGCTTCCAGCTTGGGCTCCCTTTGGAAGGTAGAGCCACCACTTCCTGCTCCTGAGATGGGCTCCCACCTCTCCCACAGGTAAGAGGTCAGGCTTACAGAGGATGGCCAGGCCCCCACCAGCCCCGCACGTCTGAGATGGCAAGTATCTGAAAACATGAGTCTGGCCTTAATGGTGTTGAGATGATGAACACTGGGTTGGGTCCAGGGCTGGGCAAGATACCACGGAGGCCTGGCCTCGGGGCTGAAATGGAGAGAAGCCCATGGTTATTTACCCACAGTGGAAAAAGACAAGTAGGAGAGGTAGTGAGCCGGAGAGACAGAGAGACAGGATATCTGACCTGACGAGTTAAACCACTTTACTAAGAAATGAACTAAGTATGATTCTGAGTCCTTGTGTGTGTGTGTGGTGGGGGGTGGAGAGCGGTCTGTGCAAGCAGCCCGCTCATATGCGTGCCTGAGCTGGGGAGACAGAGAAGAGGACGGAGTGTATATCTGCTTCGTATGTTTGCTTTTCTCGAGTTTGTTCCTGTGTGAACGGACCTTTTTAATCCCTTTTACTCACAGAGAAGGAAATACCAGCTGTAACGCCATGTCTAGTAACTTTCACAGTTCTATTTGAGAACTCAGAGTGGAAATGCAGGGAATTCTACAGGACAGTCTGAGTATTGTATTAAGGGTTGTCATTAAGCTCAGACCCTCCTGCAGAGGGATAGCTGGGCAAAGATGGGGCAGGTCAATGCATGCCCAGTAGGGACAGTGTCCCAGCAGATTGACATGGGGATACTGGGAAGGTAGGATCACCTTTCTGCCAGGTACTTGGCTAGCCTGGGGTGAAAACTGGATTTCCTCCGCTTTGCTGGGATATTTGACTTTGATCCGTAATTACTTTCTACTTCTGAGCAGATGTATCCTGTAGCTCAAGGACCTGTGGCGTTTTAGAAAAAGAAATTTGCTATCTTTTTCAAGGGCAGACTCTTTCTTTAAAATGACATCTTGCACAAAACCCCATTATATACAATACATTTTTAAATGAATAATTAACATGTTCCTTAACACAATCTGAATCTTTATTCTTCAGTGGCAAAGATGTTATTATTTTTGAAATCTCCCAAGTACCTACAGGAGACTTTAGGGTTCTTCGGAGGATGGAGTGCAGGCTGCTGGGATTCTGAGAGATGGGAAGTCACTGCCTCTTCTTTCACAGAGTAAGGTCACTGCCAGCATGTTTCACAAGGTGAGATAATGACAACAGAAAGGCATTACAGCATTTCACAGCATTTTGCTGATTAAATTGGGATGAGAGGGAGCTAACTAGCATTGTGTGCTGGAATGAGAAAGGGGGTGCAGAAGATCCGGGCTCTGTGCTCCAGTTTGGGCTCCGGAGACTGCTGGCTCTAGTCTTCCTCATGTTATCCCTCCCTGTGCGACACTCCACCAGCCCCTTCCTGTCTGCAGACTTAGATTCCCAGAAGCTGGGGGGAGCTGCACCTGAGGGTGTAGGTCGCGGCTGCCCTCCCTGTGTAAGGCACAGAACGAGGCAGGATCACAAAGCCGCACAGGGAGGCTCGGTGTGCCACAGAAGGAACCTAGCCCCTCTACACATCCACATTTGCATACGATTCTAGTACTATAGGGTGATTACGATGCAAATGAACTCTTGAAAGGTTTCCAGTGGTTCAGTGAGGCACAGAATAGCAGCAAATGAGGTCTCCGTTGTAAGCCAGGCCCTGGAACCAGACCTAGATTTCAGTCCTGACTGTACCAATTACTGGCGGCGTTGTCCTGGGCAAGCCACGTACCCTCTCGTTTTCCTCCATCTGTCAAATGGGGATAGTGTGGTGCCTCCCTTGCAGGTGGCTGGGTTAGTCAGCAGGAGGCAGCACAGTGGGGAAAGCTTTGACTGCACCCAGCCTGTATTCAAATCCCCACTAATCAGCAAAGCAACTCTGTACACCTCTGTTTTCCATTTGTCAAGAAGGAATAGTGATTAAATCAGATAATGTTTGTAATACAGTTTAGCTGGCACTGGACTTGGGATATAGTAAACACCCTCCCCCCAAAAAATGGTATGGCCAAATGTAAGGAAAATTTAGAGGAAAGAGTGCCAGGTGTAGATGAAGGATGGGGAAGGTATGAAGGGACGGAGGGAGGGCAAGGCCGGCACCCTGGCTGTGCCCACTTCCTGGGCAGCCTCCAAAAGGGCTCACCCTCCTTCTGGGCCACCATGTCTCCCTCTGTGCGAGGAGGATGTTGCACTCCACAATCAGATTCTAATACGCTCTAGCTTGTGATGTACTCCCGGCATCCAGTGAGAGCACTGTGGAGGCATCTGGGAGTCCGTGTCCAACTCAAATGCCAACATCATCAGCCATGAGTAAAATGAGCTATCATGAGTTGTGTTGTTTTCATGTCAATCACAAAGTCGGCTTACTAAGTTTGAAGGACAGTTCTTCATATCCACCAAGAAGTGTGCTGCCTCCCATTTTCCTTGAACCACTGACACAGCCTCAAATTTAGAGAGAACAGAGGACAGGGGGGCCTGAAGTAAACAGAAGGACTCCAGCCCCATCTAAAGGTGGCATCCACTACTCAGCAACAATCAATTGTCACCAAACAGAACAAAGTTTGGTGCTACTAGATCTTCTAGACTTTCAAGAAGGTTGGAAATCAGATTTTGTGTGTGTGTGTGTGTGTGCATGTGTGAAATGATCTGATCATGAAGGTTGGCATATAATTCAAAATCTTTAGAAAATACTTCTGCAGTCTGCAGACTCAGCTCGTGGATGGCATCTTGCAGTTTCAGGTGTAATTGGTTCCTGAAACATATCAGCAGGTGTTGGGTGCTGTGGCCCGGTGTTCGCCTTCTGCCTCTCCCTGACAGAACACTGGCTCCTCACTCTCCTAGAATGCATGCCCACCCCATTCTGTAGGGCCCGGATGAGTGTCTGGCCCCAAGGCAGCTCTCCATGGCCATTGTTTTCAAACTTCAGGATTCACAAAAATCACTGGAGAGTAAAAGCACCTGAGGAGTTTGGGTACCTGAATCCCTCAGGCACCAGCCACAGTAAGCCTGATCCTGCAGTTCTGCGGTGGGCCTCAGGAATGATGGTTCCCAGGCCTCACTTTGGAAAAACTGACCAGATCTAGCCAGGGGCCGGAAGTGGATGACCACAGAAGGCCTGGACTGCACCGGAGGGTGACCTGCTGAACTTGAGGGATTCATGCTGAAGAGGGGTATTTGTCCCTTCTAAGGGGCATGGACAGAGACACATGCACATTGCTCATTTACTAGGGGGTTATTTGAAGAATTCGCTGAGAAGTAAGGATAATAAGAAGCCATCTGAGCCATGGAGGCCAGAGTATTGTGCGGCCCCTGGACTGTTTTTCACTCTTAGCGGCTGGATTGTCTCAGCTGTCCATAAGCTGTGGGCATCTGCCGCTGCCTGTTGTTTTTATGAGCACTGTTCTGTGCCTTAACTCTACGTGAACTCTCATCGGGTCAGCCAGTCCCCAACCAGGAGCAATGCTCCCGCTGCACAGAGTTCACACCCAGTAGGTGCTGGCCAGCACACAGCTGGTCATCTTTGGGTCCAGCTGCCATTCTGAATGGCATTACCTGTGGCCAGGGTGTCAAAATGAGGTGGTGCTACCCATGCCAGGAGCCTCCCAGAGAAAGGCTGGGGGGCAGTAGGCCCTTTTTCTGGTCCAGGATATGGGCCTGTGATAATATAGTGAGAGAAGTAACCAGAACAGCCAAAGAGAGACTCCACAAGTCTGCAGGGACAGATGCTCCTGCAGGAGCATGGCACCCCAGCTGGTGACGGAGGCTACACACGAAGAGCAGACCAGCCTAGGGGGTGAGTACACAGCCTCGGGGTCACACTGCCTAGGTTCTTATTCCAGCACCACCATTCTCTGGCTGTGTGACCTCGGACAAGTTATTCAACCTCTCTGAACTTGAGCTTCCCAGCCGTCCAATAAAAATGATTATAATAATGCCTCATAAAGGGTTGTGAGGGTTAAATGAAATCCCCACTGTAAAGCCATTTGCAGAGAGCCTGATATAGAGAAAAAGATAATATTTAGTTTGAAAGGAAAAAAGAAAAAAAAAGAAACCTACAGAGAGTTTCCCTTCTCAGAAAATATCCTCAGAGAAGAACAGAACAACATTGCAGGAAACCCAAGGTCTGGAGGAACACAAACTCTTACTGTTATTCTCCAAATGTAGAAAATAAATGTGGAATAGAGGGTGTATGTGGTGTGTAGGGGGTGGAAGGAGAAAGAGCTCTGGGGCACGGAACCCTCTCTGCCATGTGTGTAACTAACCCTATGACCAGACACAAGCAAGGCCTTTCCTATGCCTGGACCTTACTTTCTCCATTTATAAAATGAGAGGGTTAGGCCTCAGAGGACACTTCCAAACGCTAAAGTTCTGGAATCTCGTGAGGATCAAGAATGACAGAAGAAGAAGAAGAAGAAGAAACAAACGCTTAGTCAGCAAACTCCAGAGTCTAGAAGGGCTGTTTGGGGGCTTTCCTAAAGAGAAATGTACACTGAAATAACAGCCAGATTTGCTGGGATAATCAGGTTTAATTGGGACAAAAGAATGGTCTTCAAGAATATGGAGGAGGACGTATTTGGAAACAGCAACAACCTGGTTCTGGGCAATCCTTGGATTGAAGGGCATTTTGCTGGGTGACCATTTTGACAGGTAGACCTGTCTTCCTGCAGATGACTTCAGGGCACAGTCTCTCATTTTATTAAGATCTCTACTCAAATATCACCTCACCGGATCTCTCCGCCTAGCCCTAACCCACACTCTAGGCCTCTCTCCAACTACCCTGTCTGAACTGTCCTGCCTGCCCTCTCCAGGCCCTTCATCCACACTTTGCTTCACACGCAGCTGACATCACATTATACATTGTCTCACTCCCCCAAGGAAACATCAGTGCCCCTGGGGCAGGGAATTTGCTTCCTTCACTGCTGAATCCCCAGCTCTTAAAACGGGGCCTTGATTGTAGCAACTTATCAACAAATATTTGTGCACAGAAGGAAGAAGGAGGAGGAATGGGGAATGGGAGGGGCCAGGGGGAGAAATGCTGTTCTTCGTCCTGGTGAGCAAAACCTGAAGTTAAGAATTAATTCCTAATTGTGAAAATTCAGAGCTCAGCCTGGTCATGAGAAAAAGGAACTGGGTGATCTTTCCCTTACTCCTGACAAGGCTTCTCTACATGGAGTCCCAAGTGGAAGGCCTGGGGCAGGGGGCCAGGCAAGAATGCTGAGCTGGGAACAAACATTCCACCTCCAGTAGACCCTGACTCGGGTAGGATCTCCCCCCATTCTGGAGGCTGTTTGCTGGCCTTGCATGATGCTTTGAAGGCTTGGACATTCAGGAACTGTCCTGATATTTCCCCTCTTCCGAATCCAGGAGGCCTGTAACTTTCAGGAACTGTTGATTGTCTAGAGAATATAAACACAAGAACAAAGGCAACATGAACTCACTGGAAGGGAAGGAATCTCAGAGTGACCCGAACATAAAACCAGCTTGGAATTTACACACCCAGAGTGGTATGCAGAGGAACACGAACACAAAGCCCAGGAGGGGTCCTGAGAAACCAAAGGAATTCCATCCCGGTTCTCAGTCCCTGTTAACAGGAGTTTCACCGAAGGGGTGTGTGTCCCCAGAGCTTGAGCATCTGCTCCCAAAGCCACCTTGGCTACCAGTTGCGCTTCCGCCTGCTCTGAATGGCAGAAAAGAGACCCCAGGCAGGCTTTCATTGACCTAAATACGGTCTGTTTCCTGACAGTGCTGGGAATCCAGCATACAGCATGCATTCATACAGGCTGTATGACTTTTGGCAAGTTCTTCCCCCTCTGCAGGGCCATTTCTCCTTCTGCAGAGAGAGATCTGCATCTGGGCACCTTTTTGTCTTCCTTCAAACCTCATCGTCAGGGACTCAGAGGCTTCAGTGTACTTTTCTGGCCTGATCCCTCCCCTGACCATGCCTCCCTTTCAGTTGGCAGATAAACTTTCTGGCTTCATGCGGAATTGCAGCCCAAGAATGGGGAACCCCTTTGAGTCTCAGTCACAGACACCCAGGGTGAGGAGGGCTCTCACGCTGGCCAGACTCAGTGCCTGGACCTCGGGGCGCCTTTCCCCACAGCACCAGGCTGACGGGCCCACCTTTCTCTCTCTCTAGGGCAATGGCACCCCTGCCTATTTGCCAAGTTCCCCTCCATGGCATGTGGCAGCAGGACACCCCAAAGGGGAAAAGCTGCCAAGAGGGTCCTGAGCACTAGGTGCTGGGTGAGCAGGTGGAGCTCTCCCAGCACAGGACTCTGGAACTACAAGGAGACCCTTCTCTGCTAAGCAGCATCCATCCCCTGCCTAAAGAATGGAAATCAGAGTACTCGCCAGCCAACTCAGAGGGCTTTTGTGAGAACCAGATGGGAAAATAGATTTGGAGGAAGCCTTTGAATTGCTACTTAGATCTCTGGGTCCAAGATTTGCAGCCACTGCTCTGACCTCCTTCCCCTCTAATGCACTGTAGCTTCTCTTGGCCCATCCCGTTAGCTGCTCCAGCAATAACAACACAGCTCAGAGTGTGGGCTGTGGACCCAGACTGCCCAGAGCTCCATGCTGGCTTTCCTACTTAGCAGCTGGATGATCTTCCCCAAGTTAAACCCCCTCTCTGGTCTTCCATTTCCTCATCAGAGCACGGGGATAAAACAGAACCTACCTCAAGGGTTGCTGGGAGGTAATGTGTGATAATGTTAGGATTAGCTCTTTGAAGACCGCCAACCTGTTGGTGACAGCCTAGCATCACTAATCAGATCAGTGTAAGACTTGACATAACTCATGTTTTCAGTAGGCATCCTGAAAACCGTGAGATCTCAAGGTGTGGTCCACAGACCTCTGGGAGTCCTCAAGAGCCCTTCAAGGCACCCAAAGCCAAACTATTTTCAAGATAATACTACTTTGCCTTTACCACTGTTCTCATTTGCACTGATGATGCGAAGCAGTGGCTGGTGAAACAGCTGGTACCTTGGCATGAATCAAGATAGTGGCGCCCGACTGGACAATTCGTCATTGCATTTTTACTGTTATGCCCTTCCACAAACAAGCCTGTTTCACTTAACACTGTGTTTTATTAAGCAGTAAATATTGGTAGTTTTATTAAATCTTGGTTTTTAATTATACTTTCTGTTAATATCTTGTGCGACAAAATCAAGAGGCGCATGAAGTACCTCTGCTGCCCAGGAACAGCGCCCAAGCACCGTCTCAAGGAAGAACACTCCCACAGTTGTCTGACTGGCAATAATGAATGAATCAGCCGCCTTTTAATGAAATAACATTTTTAATTGAAAGAACGACAGGCTGACGGACAAACCGTGTTATTCAGATGGGGGCATTTGGCAGACATTTCTCAAAAATGTGTGAAGAGTCTGTCACCTCAAGGAAAATCACTACTAATATTTGTTGCCAATGATTAAATTCAAGCTTTTTTCAAGTGAAATTTGGAAGACATATCTGCTACCATGAGCTTGTCAGCTTCCCAATGCTTAAGAGATTTTTCTAATAAGATTAATGGTAATATTAATGAATGCATTTTTTGATAATGTGGAATGAAATATGTCAACATTTAGAAGATCAGCATAAATCAGTGAACTGTATGTCCTCAGTGAGCAATGCACAATGTTACAAAATCACACCTAGGTAAAAGATCTGTTTAAAGTTAAGTTAGATCAATGGCTTATATGTAATAAAGTATGAAAAGTTCATTGATATGGTTCCAGATTCCACATTGCAATTAACCTTTCAGAAACTACCTCTTGTCAAGTTTTTGTGTAATATCAAAGAATAGCCATAATTATCTTGAAAGACCATTAAAATATTCCTCCATTTTCCAACTATGCCTCTGAGGAGGCTAGACTTAATGCACATACTTCAACAAAACAGCACATTGCAACACTGAAATTAAATTAATACATTGCAGGTCAGATATGAGAATTCAGTTGTCTTCTGTTAAGCTAGATGTTGAAAAGATGTGTAGCAATATAAAACAATGCCATTTTTCTCAATATTACTTTTTGTTTTTGAATATTTTTCATCAAGATATATTAACATGTAATGGGCTTCTTGTTATTTTTGCTGAATGAATTCATCAATTAATATTTTTAAAACTTATACATTTTAATTTCTTACATGGTAAATATGACCAGGTGTAAACCTTCATCAACAAAATCTGTATGTAGTCCTCCATCATGTTTTAAAAGAGTAAAGAGATCTACGACCAAGAAGTTTTAGAATCGCTACTAGAGGTGCCTGAGAGAGACGGGCAGAGAGGAGGGGAGCGGGAAGGGGAGTCCCGCATGCCCAGGAGAGTGACAGCCCTGTGCACCCTCTGCTCATCAGCCCGCACCAGCACCAGGAACGCTCTGGAATACCCTGTCCAGCTCTGAGCACCACACTCCTGTAAGGCTGCTGACAAATAAATGTACACTCCCCCAAAAGGGCAACCAGACTACTGAGGAGTATGAAAACTATATCCCCAGAAGGCCAACAGAAATAATTGGTTAAACTTACCCTGGAGAAAAGCAAAAATAAAAATAAAAACTGATCTTATGGAGTCACAACAGCTTCTTCAAATCTCTAAAAGGTTGTCAAATAATTTAAATCACAGCGTATGTAACAATGGCCCTAAATGTGCATTTTGCTACACCAGGATTTTTTGTTTTCTGTTTTCTCCTCTCTCAGTTTCTAGTTGTTCTTCCTTCCCTGAGATGTTATCTCTGGCCACTTGTCATTCCCTTCTCTTTTTTCTCTTTCTTTTTCTAGTTTTTCTTCTTTTCTCATTCTCTCCCATTTCTCTTCTTCCTTTCTTTTCATTATTTTTCCCTTTTATTACCCACAGTAATAATAACTACATTTTTATTTTTTTCAGAGTTTTATCTTTCCTTCCTTGAAAAGGTGAGTGTGAGAAGAAGAAAATAGAAGAAGGAGGAGGAGGAAGAGGAAGAGGAGGAGGAGGCAGATGGGGGGGGTGGGGTGAAGAGAAACGAGAAGGGGAGGAAGAGGAAAAAGAATAAAAATAGTAATCCGTTTTCATTCCTCTCTGTAGCCTGATATATTTAAAAAGACAAAGGCTTAAATGTTGGTGGCTCCCAGTATAGGAGCAAAACCACCTGCTCGGAGCACAGAGAGCAGGAGGGTTGAGCCCTGGGCCTTGGATATTACTTATCCCAAACCATCAGAGAAAGACAAAAGCTTAAAACACCAAGCGTGAATATTTTGCAGGCGATGAAATGGAAATAGAGGAGAGAGCTCTGAAACATTTTCAAAAGAAGACACTAACAAGAAGAGTCCTCTTCTAAGGAAGGACCTTAAGGAAATACTCTAAGTTATAGACATAGAATCGTGCACAAGAATGTTTGTCTCAATATTATGTGAAACAATGAAGAATTGACATACCCTAAATATCCAACAATAAATGAACACTTAAATCATTTCTGGCACATTTATGCCATAGATTATTAAGCAACCAATAAGAAACAATTAATAGAGAAATACTTAGTGGAACGGGAAAAACAAATAATGTTAAAAAATTTTTAAACAATCAAAATGCCAAATCACATTTAGTAATTCAGCCCATGTTTTATTGAACTGCTACTTGCACTATAGCAGATACTGGGCATTTAGTGGTGGACCTAGGCCCTGCCCTTACACAGCTTAAATTCAAGTAAAAAATAGAGATTTTAAATAATTAATTATACAAATCATGAGTTAAATGCCATTTAATCTCTATCTCAATAAAGAAACATGCAAATCTATAAAATAGATTATGTTATGAGACCCATTTTACAGAGAAGGAAACTGAGGCTCAGTGCATTAAGCAGCAGCTAGTGATTGGCGGAGCTGAAATTCAGATGACATTGGCCTGCCTGACTCCAAAGCCCACACTCTAAGTAAATCACAGGGAATGGGGAAGAGCTATCAGAAAAACCATCCAAGACCCCACCAGGGAGAGGACCTAGCCCAGACCTGAGTATAAGGAACAACTTTCTGGATAAAGCAACCTCTGCCCGAAACCTAAAGAATGGGCTGTAGTTGTTTGAAAAGAAGCTTCAAGACAAGGACCTGAGACACATACTGAGACCTGAAAGGTCAGTAGGACTGGACGTGTGATGCTGCAGGGCCAGGCGGAGGCGGGAGTGAGGCCAGAAGGACAAGCAGGGGCCTTGGAAGCTCAGTGAAGATACTTCAAGAGTGTCCTTAAAACTATTGAAAATCATTGCAGTGTTTTAAGCAGGAAAGCATCGAGGTCAGTTTTCCATTTGTAATATATAATTCTGGCAATTCAGTGGAGAATAATTTGAATGAATCAAGAATGAAGGCCTGGAAGTCAGTTAGGAGGCTCTAGCAGTCTATCCCATAGAAAGACAATGGGGTAAAACCAGAAGAGAAGAAACAAGGAGAGCGATGTCTGCTCCCAGAAATGTTTTGGAAGTAGAGCTGACAGATGTAGAAACTAACTGAGTATGGGAAAGTGAGAAGAGGCAGAAACAGGAGGCTAGTGTGATTCTCAACTACAAATCAAGGAATCTACCCACTGAGCCAGTCATTGAGAGAAGGAACACACGAGGGGGTTTCATTTCCGGGGGGAGACAATGACTTCCCTTGAGGACAAGCTGGGTTTGAAGCACCTTTGTGACATTTAGGTGGCAATGCCCAGTGAGAAGTTTGAGTCCGAAGCTCAGGAGAAGGAGCTGGGCTGCAGGTCTGTGTATCTGATGACTGAGCCTTGGGAATGGTTCCCTTGGCAGACGTATATAGCAAGAAGACAAGAGCGCCTAGCATGGAACACCAGCATGCAACAGTTTGGAAAAAGAATAAGATTGAAAAGAATAAAAATGCCTGGCAAATTACATCAGCCAAAAAGGTAATAAGGAAAATGTTGACAGAGGAAGAGTGTGGTGCCCTGGAGGCCTGCAAAGAAAATGATACCAGAAGGTGGAAGCAGTTGGCAGGCAAAGAAACATTAACTGGATTTAGAAACAAGGAAGTGGTTGGTCACCTCTGGGAAGCTTAGCTTGGGCAGCAAGGCGGGGGCAGAAGCGAGACGGCATGGTAGCCGCTCAGCACGTGAGCAGGAGGGAAGGTGTGGAAAAGCACGTGGAAACATAATCCAAGGCCATACAGGCAAGGAGAAAGACGGGATAGGGATGGTGGCAGGTGGTGGACAGCCCAGGCTTTCACTTCGTTGTTATCATAAAAGCATGAACTAGACCAGTTTCTCCTCACATGCACTAGACTTGATAAGCAATGTTATTACTACTCAGGAGCCACTGAACTTATGAATCATTTGATTTCTATTTAAAAAATGTCAGAGATTACAGAGAATATCAACATTTGATTTGGACACCAAGGAGGCTGTAATGGACCCTTTCATTCCACAGTGAAAATAAAAATTATTTTTTATTATAATAATATCAGCTAACATTTGCTGAACACTCATTAAGTGCTGTGCATTGTTTTAGACTTGATGCATAGAACACATTTACCCTTACAACAACCCCATGAGAGAGCTCATTATCCCCATTTTGCAGATGCAGAAGAAGCTGAGATGCACCAAGTTGAGGTAAATATCCACATTCACATGGCAAGAAAGTGTTGGAGTCAATATTCTTTAGGGATGTTGCTCCCTGACTTGTCCCAGGGTCAGAAGAGAAAAAATAAACTGGAAGGGCGGAGGGCAGGAAAGGTGAAGTAATTCTGAGGTTGCCAGGACACTGCCATTCCAGAAAAGTCCTGGCATGAAAGGAGAACAAACTGGTCCTTAGGTACTCTGAGTTCCTTTTTCCTAGTGGCTTAGCAGACAATGGTTTTCCCTGAGCCAAATGCTCTAGGTCCTGCTGACACTAACCACATTATTATGTTCTTTGAAATTCACTTCTCTGATGGTTAAAGCACACAGATGAACTGAAGATCCCAGAGGACTACTGAAAAGCAGAAAGCAGGAAGTCTCTCTTCTAAATGATCCCCCAGTTTGTTTCCTTATCTACACACTTTTGTACCATTTGCTAAGTGCCTTCATACTCATATCTCATTTAATTTCCACAACAAATCTAAGGTAGACAAGGAGTTGTGACTCAGGATCCTTGCATATCCTGTTCCCTCTTCTTGGAACATTCTTCCCCTTCTCCCCTTTTCCTATGTTAATGGTGTAATTATCTGGCTTATTTCTATGTTCTGGTCTGCTGAGTTAAAGGAGAGGAGCACAGTCAGAGTCTCAGATGAGTATCTTTATTTGGTTTTGGACTAAGTGAGATAATGATCTATGTCTCTCCTTAAGGAGAAGAAACGACATCAGTCCATCCCTGGCTGACACACTCAAGAATAAGTGAAATCCAAACTAAGTACTTTATGAGCCTTATATCAGTCAGGTTTCCTTCTGCTGGGTATAGATTATGAGTGTTAGAGAACAAGAGAGTTATTAGAAAAATTGGACAATTATTGGAGAAGCTGGGGAAGTAAATATCTTGAAGACACATTTTAAGGATCGGAAAGGGAGTCACAGTAAATCTGAAAAGTCAAGCACAACCAGCCACCAGTTTGGTCTCACAAAGATGGAGTGTATGAAGAGGTCTGTGGGAAGCCATTATTTCTCAGAGGCTACTGCTTCTGGGAGCCTAAAACGAAGTGGTGGGCCTGTGCTGCTGATTGTCAAGAGGAAGAGCTGAAACCTGCCAGGTGCCTCTGCACCTGTCACCTCATCGGACCTCAGTGACCTTCAGAGAGCAATGAAGGTTGCTGCTTCACTTCTGCCTTCCAAACTTTGTACAAGTTTCCCTTTTGCACAACTCTGGCCTGGGGCCAACAAAGGAAGTATATGAAGTTCCCAACTAATCTGAGTTGACACAGCAAAATCCAGCATCCACCTTTGAGAAGTAAAAGGGAAAGGGTTCACGAATGCAGGAAGGGACATCACATCAGAGTCCACCTTGACCCCTCCTACATCTCCCACACGCCCAGTTTGTCATCACGCTCTATGCATCTACGTCCACAGTGCAAACTGATTTCTGCCCCCTTCTCCATCACCGTGATCATCACCCTAGTTCTGACTGTCCTTACCTTTGATCTTAAAGGTGGCATGTCCTTTAAGTCCTCCACTCATCCTGCTCTCTCTGGCCTGTGCATCCTGGGCACGTGACCCCTCTGCTGGAAATGCTCTTTCCCTCCTTTGTACTTCAGGCCTCCATTTAAAAATTCTGGAAGGATTTTTGGATCCCTCCAAAAATCTCTTCTAGCATTTATTATGCTTTAGGTACTCCTTAATCACCAGTTTTCCTCTTCAGCCTCACAAACCAGTGACTGGCAAGTAGGGCTCAAGAATTGTTTGAGGATCAACAGAATGAAGGAATGAATGGTTTCTCCATGTGTCTTCTCTTCAATGTATTTTATATTGTACATTGAAATTATCTTTTTGAAAACCTGACCTTCTCCAGTGAAAGTCACTTATCATTGCCGGTGGAATAAAATCTAAAAGCTTCATCTGGGCCTTCAAGAACCACTATGTATGGTCCCAGCCTATCTTTTCTAAACGTCTCCCAGGATCTTCTACAAGTTTCCTCTGCATACCAATCACACCAACCTACAGGTTATTCCCTGCAGAAGAGTCATTAGTCATAATATTAATTTCAAAGCAGCAGCTTTTATTTATTGAGCATATATTATGTCTTAGACATCATGATAAACATTTTATATACTACATCTTATGAATTATCACAATAATCACATCAAAATAACAACCATAGTAAGAGATGAGATTTCATCTCTTACCCTTATTCTAGAGATGAAAACACTATAAAGTTCAGAAAGGATAAGCTGCTTGCCCAAGGTCGCACAGCTAATAAATGATGATGAAACCAATATTTAAACTCATGTCTTATTTGACTCCAAAGCCAAGATCACCATCGCTCCACTGCACCATGTCCTCCTGTGAGTGGTTTTCAATGACTAATTAAGTAAGTATTTATCAGACCTAAACACTTTGAATAGTTTGTCTCATTTGAATTCTCAAAACAGCTGTATGAGAGAAGAACTATTTTTCCTGGATTATAGACTTTAGGAGGTAAAGTAACCTCCCCTAGGCCAAACAGCTCAAAGGAAAAACTGGGCTTGAACCCTAGTTTGTCTGCCTCTGGATCAGCTAACCACTGTGAGAATCGCTAGTACTGTGGCTGGGGAAGCCCCCAGTTATCCTCTTGCCTAAGGGTCCCAGCTTTCTGGGTGAGGAGACGATGCCCAGGGAGGCTGTGACAGCACCTGTGGGTGGTAAGCCAGAACTCTGGTTTGCTGTTGGGTATATTTTCCATTGCAAGATCTGTGTCCTTCCCTGACCAGAAATCGATGGTAGGCCATGCATGATGAGAACCAAGTCCTCCCCACTGGACGGCAGGGAGCGCACCCAGCCCATTCACTCTGTGCCCTCCGCCTGTTAAAGCTCAGCTTCGTTCTGCTGCTCCTCAGGCCATCTGTTTCCTGTTTTCTAAGAATATAGAGAAGAGTGAGTCAGACAGATATCGTGCCTGCCTTCCAGGAGCTTCAAAACAAATAGTGACAAAACCGAGAGGAACCCTGTGGCCATTAGACGAAGGGTCCATGAAAACAAGCACTCAAGACTTTCCACTCATACAAGCGATGGAGCCGGTGAGCCCTGAAAGCTGTGTGTTTACGCTGGGTGGATTCTAGGGAAAACTGTCACCTTCCTGGAGGAGAGGGAATTTTAAGAAGAGTCGAAGTGCTGCAAGAGACAGAGTCCATTCACCCAGAAACTGGACATTGGGTCGGGCTAGGGTGCATCATGAAAAGACATGGCATTTCAAACTGAAGAGGCAGTGAATTTTCTCATTCATTCAATCATTCTTTTTTCAAAACATACTTAGAATGTAACTACTGTGATACAGAAATTGTATGACCCCTTAAAATGGAAGGGCTTAATTTAGAGTAGTATTGGGAGAGAACTTTTATGCTGCGATCTCAAGCTGGGAGACCGGCTAAAGACAGGGAAAGCACTCCAGGTGAGTGCAAATAGCAGGTACAATAACCCTGAGGTGAGAGAGAATACACTATGCTGGAAAACTGAAAGACAGCCATTGTGAACAGAGAGATATTATCATGAAATGGCATAATGGATTGGTTAACAAGTACTAAATCATAAAAAAAAGCCCTTTAGTTCATTTCATGGATTTTTATAGTTAGGATGTGGCAGTTTTAAAACTTGACCCAAAAATTGTTTGATTCTCCTCCCATTAAGAGGAGCTCTAGGTCACTCACCTTGAACCTGGGCTCTCTGAGCCTGCGTCAGATTCTGCACTCAGGTCTTAAGAAACAGCAGCTCCTACTTCTTGTCTTTTGGTACATTTTTGAAACCCAGCCACAGTGTTGTGAGGAAGCCCAAGCAGAGTGTGGAGAGGCCCACATAAAGAGGCCACATGGACAGGAACTGAAATCCCTGACCCTTAGCCCTGAGCTAAGCTTGCTGCCAACCATATAAGTGAGCCATTGCAGAAGTAGATTCTCCAACCTCCAGTCAAGTCTCTTCAGTTGGTGCTGCATGGAGACAAGATGAGCCTTCTCTGCTGAGCCCTGCCCGCCTTGTAAATGTAAACAAATGATCATTATTGTTCTTTGGACAGTACGTCTTGGAACACTTTGTTACATAATAATAGATATCAGGAATGTAGAGAAATGGGAAGCCACTGAGGAATTTTGAGTATTAAGAGGTTTGCTCCTAATTAAAGTTTTCCCTTCTAAAGAGTGGAGAATGGGAGTACAGTCATTTACTTTGCAAAGTCTCTGTGAGAACTGAACAAGAGAGCAGAAGTAAAGTGCACTGCAGTGTTGGGTGTTTACTGAGCCCTCACCCAGTGTTACTTGTTACTGCTATTTTTAGAGTGTAGAGAAAACGAAGAGGGTGTAAGAAAAGTATTCCATGAGTCAAAGGATGAGTTAATGTTCAATGGAACTGGAATGGTGACAGTAGGGGAGAAAGTAGAAAGATTAGGAAGCTCCTTAGGATGCAGAATGGGGCAGTCAAAACTGATGGATGTGGAGGGTGAGGGAGAAGGAAAACACAAGAGTACTTCCAAGGTTTCTGTCAACAAGTGTAGTGGTCGACTGCTGAATTTTCTTTCTAGCATTTTTTCACTGTCCAGGCACACTGTTAAACATTTTTAATGCATTATCTCATTTAATACTCATAACAACGCTACGAGGCAGGCACTGTTATTCCTGACTTACAAATGAGGAAACAGACGTGAAAACATTTGTCCAAGATCAGAGAGCTACAAGTGGCAGAGGCAGGATTCAGTCCTAACCCTTGTAGGGGCCTGCTGAGTAAGTAGGGTAGAGTTGAAGGGCAGTCCTGGACTCAAACACAGACTTTGCAGTTTATTAGGAGGCTATACAACAGTATTGTCTCTACTTATGATAAAGGACACATTGTTTTAATGTCCAGTCCAAATTCCACAATGGCCCCCCTCCCAGCCAGAGGTCAGTGGAACATGGTGCATACAGGATACTGCATTTCTGAAGGATGCTGTACACCTCACTGTACCAACAGGAAACGGTTCCTATAAACAGCATAATTCCTTACCACCACTCCCCTGCCATCACCCCCATCAGGGCGAGAATGCCCAAAGTCATTAGCAGGAGTACATCAGTGTTTAAGTGAGTCTCAAATCAAAAGCATGGCAAAACAGCGCACCTTGCCTTCTGGGAGCCCCACCTCACCAAACTGGCTGCTTGAAGCTGGCAATTGAGAGGAGGAAGGGAGGTGAAAGAGCTTCCAAGGCACCAGAGCAGCTGACAGTGGCTCTCACTGCCTGCTGCCCAGAGCACAGTGGCTCTCCGTGTCCTAGTGCCCTCACTGCATGCCTTCCCAGCCCCTCCAGAGTGACACCAAACAAGGCCCACCTTGCCACCTCCCATCTGTGTCCTTCACGTTGTTAACCAGCCTTCCCATTCCTCAACTGCCCAGAGATTCTTAGCAGGGACAGAGGAGGTCAGTGAACCCAGGGTCCCTGTCGTGATGAAATGACTTGGCCAAGGTCACCTGAGAACAGAATTTAAAAGGAAACTCAAGTTTTGGTGTCTTTCTACTCGCATCTCTTCAGGACCCCACTGAGTCCAGAACCCGACTTGGCTGCCTTAGTGGTGTCAGGTTCATAATGTACATGAGGAGCTCAGCTGCACGTCAGAGCATTCTCTCTTCCCTCCCTCTTCTCCTCAAGGAATGTGGTCTAGCTAGGTGTGCAGCAGCGACTCCCAGGCACTCAAGCTTGGGCTGGTTTATTTCTGGCACCCAGGGAGGATAGCTGCTAGGAATAGAATTAGGAAGTGTTCTGTCTCCCACTAAGCCCAGGCGTGATTGCAACAAAGCCTAGAATGAACATAGATCATCAGAGTGGAAAGAGCCCTCGGCAAGCATGATGAAGTTGATCGTGACAAGGAGAAAACAAATGATCATAGTAACAGCAGCTAGCTTTTATTGTGGCTTGACTACATGTCAGGCACTGTGGGTAAGTGTTCTGCGTGAATTAGCTCACATAATCTAACCTGACGTCATTGTTGTTATATTTATACATCTGAGGAAATAGAGGCACAGAGGAATTAACTCACTTGCCTGAAATCATACTGACTGAAGGTAACAGAGTTCAAAATCCGATGTCTGACATCAAAAACTGGACCTAAAGATATTCTCTTAAATAGCAGAAACATTTTTTTTCCAAATGCAGTCCAACCTAGTATCTAGATACCAAGATATCAGTCTATAAAAGAGACAAAGCCAGTAACTACTCTGGTAGGAGGGGAGACTGGCAAGAGGGGGGACGAGGAAGTCCCACTCTTGATCCCTCCCCCGTGCTACCTCTGGTGGAGGAGGGGTGCTCCTGGGGAACAGTTTGTAAACCACCAGTCTATCAGCAGCAGCACCCCTCTTTTTTTTAGGATGGACATATATATTTTTACATGCTCAAACAGTAACATACAGCAATGAAAAAGATGCACTATTGCTACATAAAAGAATATGGTTGAATTTCACAGCTACAGTATCGAGTAAAAAAGCTAGGTATAAAAGAGTACCTAATGTGAATTTTCATTTATAGGAATTTCAGAAACTGGGCAAACCAATCTGTGGGGGTAGAGGATACAAGGGTAGCTAGCTTTGGGAGAAAGTAGGAAAACAAAGATCTGTATAAGGAAACAACTTGACCTCTGATTATAGTCAAGTGGAATTCAAGGTTCCTTCTCCTTGCATTATTACAAAGATCCAAATTTTTGCAAATACTTACTGGAGCCCTACTATATGCCAGGCACTCTTTGCAACACTAAATATACAGTGATAAACAAAACACACATTCCTGCTCTCATGTTGCCTGCGTTCCAGTCAAGGAATAGTGAGCCTAAGCCAGCGAATGAATGAATGATATGCCAGGGTGGTGGGTGATATGCATAGAATTAAAATAGGATGATAGATAATGAGTGGCTAGGTAGATGCTTCAGATCAGATGATCAGGAATAGTCTTTCTGAGGAGGTGACCTTCAAGCTGAGGCTTGAGGGACAAGAAGTGACCAACCATGTGACAAGGAAGAGGTATTTCAGGCAGAAGGAACAAAGTACCAGGACACTAAAGGGAGAAGGAACTTCTGTGTTTGAGGAATGACACATGGCCTTATGGTGGAGTAGAATTGGCCAGAGAGAGCTGTACCAGTGGAGATCGAGGGGTAGACAGGAGTCAGAATAGGAGTAAATGTTAACATTCTTGGAGTATGTATGCAGAGAGGAGCTCGCTCAACTGTGGGAAGAAGTTGGAATTTTTTCTAGGTTGAGTAGGGGAGCAATTAGAGGGTTTTAAGCATGTGGGAATGGTGATGTGAGCCAAATGTGTCTTGAGAAGGTCACCCTTCCTGCTGTGGTTTATAGCAGAGCAAGTAGGGAAGCAGGAGGCTGTTGGAAAACAAACACCTAAGTCCCGGCAAGAGGTAACAGTGACAAGAACTAGAGCAATCGGAGGGATTTGCTCATGGATGAGAGGAGAGGGCTCCACAGTGACTCCAAGACTTTTGACTTGAGCAACTTAGGGAATGCAGAACACTAGGAAAGAGCAAGTTTGAGGTATGAAGATGGACACAGGCAGTTCCATTTGGCAGGTCAAAGTGGCGATGAGACAACCCTGAGGGGAAGTCAAGTGTTCAGTTGGGTATAAGCAGTGTTCAAGGGAGATGTCTGTAAAGGGAGAGGGTTGGGCTAGCTCCTGACTGGCCCTTCCTGCTCTTCTGACTGGCCTTCCATTCTCAGGAGCCCTAGTGCCAGCCAGGCCCCCCGCAGCGAGGACGCGAGGCCGGAGCCCTGCACCCTGGTGCCATGTGGGCGGCACTGGCAGATTGAGCTGTGGCTGCCAGCCTCGCACTGTGAGTCCACTGTCTGCAGGAGGCTGGGAGACTTGCTGGTACCTTGTAGGAACACTGAGAAAATGCAATTCACTCTTCAGCAACGGGAAGCCTGTGTGAAAGGAGGCTTGGTGTGGGGCCCGGGGACACATGCCTGAAGCCAAGTCCCAGATAAATAAGATTGCAGTTCTCCTGGCTTCTGGAGCCTGTCCTTCCCAAGGAGAGAACTTATGTCTTAAGTGCACAGCCCCTGACTCCAAGCACAGCATGTCCTAACCTGGGATTCCATTTCTTCTATACCAGGTGTCAGAGCAGCCGAAACAAGTTTCGAACAAGTGGCCTGCCATCAAGCCGGGACCAGGCTATGTGGTGTGGCAGATGGAGGTGAATCCCTCTGGGAGACACAAGGCCAGGTCCTACAGCTGCCTCTGCAAACAGCTAACCTGTAATGTGGCGCTGAGCGTGGCCCTGGCCCTTCCCAGGCCTCAGTTTCCTCACCTGTGAGACGGGGGTGCTCTCCAGTTGCCCTCTGGTCCCAGGTTCTCAGATTCTACAACTTTGAAGGTAGTCCTGACGACCTTCAAAACAAAGCCCATGGAACACAGCAGTGGAAATGCTTTGATCTTCACCTTTGCTTTGTGGTCATTTTACTGTGCTCTTTCACTGCCTTCTGAGAAGAGCCTCCAAATAGTTCTGTGGAATCAATTAGGAGGTACATAGAATAAACAATTTAATTTTAATGTTTCTTGTAAAACATTTGGCTCCCAAGCTTGTAAGACAGGGTCAGAGAACATAAAATTTTATTTAATAAGTACAATGTACTAAAAATATACTTTACTGAAACAGACTGGGGAGATTTAAAGGGCACCAGCTTAGGAATCAGACGCTGGCCGCTGCCTCCATCATGTGGCCTTGGGAGGGCGCCTCTTCAGTGTGACCTCAGTGTTGCCGTCTGTACAACGGTATCCCCAAGTTCTTCTTGACTCTGCTATTCTGGGATTCTGCTGTGTAGGTGAGTCTTCCCGGAGCCATGTGGGGTGTTCCGTCGTTGATGGGGGCGGCCTCTGTCTGTCGTCTGTGCTATTGCTGTGCTTCATCTGCTGCTGACCCTGCCGTCAGTACTTCATGCAGCTCGCAGGGCAGCAAACATTTCTCATCAGGCACATCAGATGCTCATTTGTACTAAAATACCGCGAGGATAATGCTGAGGAGGGCTCACAGAGCTGAATGAGGCCTAAGGCTCTGCCCCGAGGGCAGAGGGTGAGTTCACACCCTGCTCACAGCTCCTTACCGATCGTCAGTTCCATCTTCCAAATCGGAGATGGACCCCACAGACGGTCTGAGATCCAGATGGCATGCCCCAAACACTTAGCAGGAAAGTCACTGTTAACTGGCCCACATCCTAAATCCTCTGAGTGGAAAATAAGACCCAGAGGCATGCGGGCTTCCTTGGGGCTGAGCTATTATACCTGTGTTCCACACCCCACAGATGAGGGTTCGGTGTCAAGACCAGTCAGGACATTTTAACAAAAAGGGAGGCTGATGGGAGAAAAAGTAGGGGAAAAAGTAAGGAGGAAGAAGAAAGAAAAAGGAGGAACTAGAGGGAAAGGGAGTGTGTACCATAGAGCCCTCAGGACATCAAATGAGTCTCAAATAAAGAGCCTGGAGGGGAAGGCTCAGAGTCTAAATCAATTTGGTTACTGCTGACTATTTTTTCTCCCCTCTTGGAGATTCACAGTATGCAATCACATGTTAAAATCCTTGTGAATTTATACAGTTAAAAAAAAGCTAAGTTTAACCTAGTCCAAACCAAATTTTTTGGCCACAGAATCATGTTTGTTGACATTCCCGGGATATATATTCAGAAAACTGGTCTGAAGGAGCCCAGTGGGGTGAAGAGGTATCAAAGGGGGAGCTCGTTTTCAAAGAGCTAACAAAATAGGGGGATAAGACTTGTCTAAATGAAGAATTTCACAGGATTTAAAGAACAATTGAAGGTGATGAGAAAGGATCATTATTCTCTAGGTAAATGGTACAGACAGACTATGTTGGCCACTCATCAGATAATCCACAATATTCTGGGGCACCTAGTACATGCCAGACACCATGCTGGGCCCTAAAGATGTAAGGTGATTTTAGCAGACATAACCTTCCTCTCCCAGAGTTAATTAACTTCCAGAGGAAGAGACAAAAAATAAGCATGCTGGTAAGTAAATACAGTATTACGAGCCGCAAGGAATGCCCTCAAGGAAATGAGCAGGGTTCTATGATAAAGTAATGGGGTCCCCTGCTTGAGCTGGGGTCTGCAGTGATGGCCTTTCCAAACGAGTGCCATTTAAGTTTCACCTTAGAAGATGAGAAGCAGCCAGTTCTCATCCAGGCATGATGTGGATTTGGGGCAAGGGTCAAAACACACTTCATGGGGCCAAGGGGGGGATGCGGGCGAGGCCTAAGGGCATGAGCTGCTTTAGAGAGGGAGGAAAGGACATTCAGTCACCTGTTAATTTAGGCAGTGTTGTACTGAACCTCTAAGGTAATTTCCCGAGCTATGGATGCAGCAGTGAGCAAGCTAGCAAACCTTCGCTTTCCATGAGCATTCGAGTGGGGAAGCCACAGAAACAGTGTAAGTGACCCCTTGAGGGGTGGGAAGAGTCAGTATCAGAAAACTTGATCTGACAAGGCCCTGCTGAGCATTGGATATCTGAAACAAGCACTGGATGACAAGCTGTATGAAAAGCTGTCTGGGGAAAATACATCCCAGAGAGAGAAAGCAGCAAGAACCTTGAGGTAGGGAGGGAGCCCAGGATGTCTGAGGAAACCAAGGAAGTTCCCAAGTGAAGGGAGTACCATGAACAATGACAAAAAAGAAAGTAAAAATTTGTTCATTTAAGGGCCCCTTTGGCTAAATAGAGCCTTGAAGTACAGAAACAGAGAGTAAAATTTTGGAAAAGTAAGCTGTGGCCACTTGAATATCAAGGCAAGGAGTTGAGACTAGTTCTCAATCTGTTTCCCATACAAGACTTTGTTCCCAAGCACAGCATGCTCCAACTGGCATGTCTACCTTTTATTACCCACCAAAACAGGGCATAAGAAACTACAATAGTTTGAGAGTAATTATGAATAATATTTCAATAGTGGCTAATATGGCAGTAATTGCTTTTTGTCCCCCAGTATCCAGTCCTCCCTTCTTCCTCAGTAAACAAGTAGGAGTAATTTTAGGTAGGAATATGGCTACATTTCCCAGGATTCCTTGTAGCTGGGCTTGGCCATGTGACTAAATTCTGGTCAATAGGATGCACGCAAAAGTAGGCAAGTCAGCTCTGGAATGTGTCCTTAGGGAAGGCATGTGTGTCCTTCCTTCCCCTCTCTGTGTCTGCATGGTGGATATAATGGTTGCATTTCATCCTGGAACTTGAGGACAGGGATCCTGAGACACTAGGGTGGTGAGCAGAAGGCTGGAAGAAGCCTAGGTCCAAATGACTGTGGAGGTTCCATAGCAGCCCTAAACTGCCCCATGGAGTGTTTCACATGACAGAGAAATAGACTTCTCTCTTGTTGAAGCCACTGTTCTTGTGGGTCTTTGTCATATGGAGCTCAAGACTCCAACTAGCATAGCCACTTACTACAAGTAATAGCAATGGGTAAGACAAGCCAATTGGAATGCAGCTGGAGGAAAATGTTCATATTATGAAGATAACATTGAACCCTATATATACAAATACATAAACATAAATTCTACATATACAGAGATCTTATATATCCATATATTTAAGGCAAATCTTTCACAAACACCAGTACTTAAAAAATTTTTTCTTATCACAAATTACTTACAACACAACTCACAACAGATCATAATGGCACATGTGTCATGACACTAAGAAAGAACTCCACATGAATTTGAACTGGTGAGTCCTAAGCAGGGCACAACTGTACTCCATAGCAGCTCGAACCAGGATTTAATTGGAAATCATGTGAGACCCATCAAATGAGACATGGCCTGAGGATTAATGTTGATTTCTCATAAAGTTAAACATAATCTTCACCATATGACCCAGCAGTCCCACTACTAGGTATTTGCCTGAGGGAAATGAAAACATTTCTCCAAACAAAGACTTGTACATGAATGTTCAGAGAACTTCATTCAAGCAGCCAAAAACTGGAAACAGCCCAGATATCTATCAGCAGGAGAATGGATGAATAAATTGTGTGCCTACAATGGAATGCTTCTCAGCAAGTAAAAGGATTGAGTTACTATACATACAACATCACAGAAGAATCTCAAAAACAGCCTGGTGAGTGAAAGTAGCCAGACATCAAAAAGTGTATTCTGGATGAGCCAATTTATGTGGTATTCTAGAAGAAGCCAAACCAATCCATAGTAACAGAAAGCAGATTAGGTATTGCCTCTCACTGCAGGTGGAAATGGGGCTTGAGTGCAAAGGAGCACAAGAAACTTTCTAGGGTGATGGATTTGTTTTGTATGTAAATTGGGGTGGTGATCAAACAAGTAGATGCATTGGTCAAAATTCATTGAACTGTATACTGAAATTAAATGCACTTTATTGTATAGATCTTATTTTTCAATAAAGTTGATTCTAAGTTTCTTTTTAAATTACCAAACTGAACAGGAAAAAAAAGGTAAATAGTGATTTGAAATCGGAATCCCAAATTTAATGTTGAAAAGGCAGATGTTCTGAACTGATGGTATTTTTTTTCAATCAGTCTGCTTCTTGCATGAAGACTCTGGACAGCTGTGCTCCAAGAACAGAAGCAGCAGGGCCTGGTCTCCTGAAAAAGCAACTCCAGAGCTGCCTGTGGGTAATAGGGAGCCAATGGGGACATGCATGGAACAAGGCATTGCACAGCAGGACTCTCAGATCATCTGTGGTAAAGGGGCAGGTGCTTTTTGTTGTGATTGCTTGTTTGTTTTGTAAAATTCAAAAATCACTTATGCTAGAGATCACAGTGTGTCGATTTGCTGTGAAAGTCTACAAGCATTTCTTCACCATGAATATGCTGGATGGCTTGCAGACCATTGGCAAACATGCATGGATTGGCCCAGATGCTCAGAGCACTGCCCTGGGAGTTCCTGGAACCACTTGGGGTGCACTCTGGAACAAGCTGAGGTCCATGTAAGCGGAGAGACAGGAGCCACAACAACTGCATTGTGAATATATGGGCGTGGCCTTGTTTGTCGCAGTGGACAGTGAGGTCTGAGGGAATGTGCTCACAAAGGCTTCAGAACAAGAGCACGAGGTTGACAAAAACTGCTTTGGAAAGATTCATCCAGCAGCACTCAAAGGAGGGTGAGGGACCGAGAGGCCTGAATCACAGGTTAAATGAGGAGGTTGTTGGGGCCCACCCGGTGGGGGAGATGACTGGGGTCTGAGTCACGGTGGCATGTGCGGAGCTCAGAAAGAGGCAGCGGAGGCCAAAGGCAAGGAAGGGATCAGAAATGACTGGTGATGGGCTGGAGAAGGGCCTGGGGCACAAGGATCGGGTCAGAGCTGGTCCTTGCATGCAGGAGGAATCAGAGGAAATGGAGGACGCTCATTTGCTCTGGGAAATAGGACGTAGGCTCCTGAGTGTGCAAAGCTCCCTGGTCCTGGCAGTCTCCAGGGCTGACTCTACCTGCCTTGGGATCCGGCCCAGCAGCCCTTGACCCAATGCCACCCACAGCGTCACCCACAGTGGGTGACAGAGGTGGTCAGTCAGAGGGGGTGGGAGAAAGCTCATGCTTTTGTGTGCGGCGTGTGCCATTTTCCGTGCCTGACTTCCTCCCACCCACAATCCACATGCAGCTCCAGGCCAGCCTGGATGTCACCCCAGGTACAATGAATCACCCTCCTTTATGCTGCCATGGCACCCAAATGTGTCAGAGCACACAGTCACATCAAGACCGGCCGCTGTCACGTGGGTCTGCCCTGCCTCACTGCAGCATCACCATGGGGACCGTATCCAAGTTCTGCTTCACCTTTAACACAGTGCCTGACGCAAGGGATCGTGCTCAACCTGGGACGTCGACAGCATGGACACGAGAGGACACACTGAAGGAGGGACCGAAAGGCCTGGAAGTCACATGAAGTGGGCTCAGCAGGGGTGGAGGTGAACGAGAGCCAGAGGCCACGTGAGTTTGCTTTCCTCTGCCCTCTGATACATGTATAGTAGCCATTACTTGGAACTTTAAAATTCCTCAACCCCAAACGTTGTAGGGGCTCCTCTCTAAATGAAAAAGCAACTGGCAGCCCATCCGGGGAGAAATTATTCCTGGGTTTAGTCAGCAGCGAGCCTTAAAGGCTGTAAGCAACTGGATTGAGGCCAATATGATGGTGAGCTGGTAAGTCACTGCCTGTGGGCCGCGGAGCTGGGTAATCCTTCAGACCCACTGGTCTTGACGTCACCGACATGACTACAGAAAGAGGTGGAATCATCACAGAGCTGGAGATGGAAGCCCAGTTTCAATGTGGGGTTGCCCACCGCTGGGGGCAGGGCGTCACCAGAACAGCCTGGGGTTTACGGCCCGGTCCATTCTGGGGGGTCGGCACCCTTGCCGTAAAGACCATTTCAGGTTTAGAGTATCATCTCTGCCCCCGCCATTTCAGTAGAAGGAATTATTCCCGTGGTCACAAACCCAAAGAAGAGGCTTCCAGCACAGAGAGGAAGGGTTGAGAGCCCAGCGGGAGAGGGAAAAGAGAAGAATAGTCCAGAAGGGGGCAGTTCCATCAGAAGCAGGGATTTTTAGATATGAGCCGTTCAGCAGTACAACCAGGACAGTCCTGGACAAACTGAAATGCTTGTTCACCTAGTTGGAAGGGGCCACAGCAGTCATTGCCTCACCCTCTTTCATGAAATACAGTCCTGGAGAGGGCAAGTGACGTGGCCAAGTTCACACAGAAGCCAGTGGCAGGACCAGGACTGGAGCCCAGGTCACCAACTAGCCCTGCAGGCCTTTCCCTCGATGGCGTTCTCTCTTAGCATCCTCTGGACTATTGACTCCTTAATTCCATGACTACGCTGCCTATGTGGTACGCTAAGCAGCGGATTTTCCAGCAACTGATGAATTGCAAATTGTTAGGTAGGAGGGATGTCCATATTGCCTCACACTTCTGTTCCCCCGACAGGAGAGGGGTCCCCTGAGAAAGCCAGCACGCCCCACATGCCTTCTGCCTTGCCAGAGGCAGCCAGTGCCTCAGAAATTCTTTTGACTTGTTCTCTGGCATCCTTTGTACTTAAAGTAAAGAAATATGCTCTTATCCCAAGCCCCACCAGTGAGTCTGCTCTTCTCTCTCCCCCTTGGGCCCCGAATTGGACAAAGTCTCAAAACATATAAAATCCTCTTCCTGTACCACCCTAAGCACAGCTGGGCAAGAGGAGAGAGAAAAATACAGAAGCACCAAAACTCGATGATAAGTGGCACAGAGCTGCCTCACCCCCCTGCAGGCAGCACCTCCAACTATCATCTCCTCTCGATCCTTAAAGAGCTGAGAGGTAAAGTCAGCAGGAGAGTCCCCTACCCAGCCCTTCTGGAATCCGTGGTCTGAGACCGCCAGGCCCTGGGGCGAGGCAGCCTGCGGGCAGGTGACAAGGCATGCTACCCAGAAGACAGCGAGCCCCACCGTCACTGGACGGACAACTACGCCCCACACCGACTCTTACCGGCTCTCCTAAGCCCCAGGCTGTCTGTTTAAAAATGTGCTCTCTCTTTCTCTCTTCTCATGCCTGAATCTGTTCAGGAATGTCACATACAGCCTCTCTGGGCCCACCACCTGTCACGGAGACAGCCATATGATGCCGCACATCCGGGAATGTGGATTGCTGAGTGAGTCAGGCAGGGAACGCAGGATGTTCGAGAGCAAAGCCTGCCTCCTCATGCCGCTTTGCTGGGGGACCCCAGGGCTCAGACATGAGATGATGTAGTTCCAGATTTTTAGGGGAATGTGCAGTCTAACTATCTGGTGTGGTGAGTGACAACACAGTTTTTACCACAATAATAATGAGTCAACTTTCATCACTTTCTAATTTATCGAGTCCTTCCACAGCCCTGCTCTCAGCTGATGCTTACAATGCCCCATGAGGAAATCAAGGCTGGTAAAGTTCAGAGAGTGGAAATGCCTCAGGTCAGACGGCTGACGGAGGCCAGGCGGGTCTAGAAGCTGAGCTGTTGGACTCTCACCTACTTCAGGGCCTTTCCCACTGCACTGTCCCATGTCTGTCCCCACCCTCCTCCTCCAGAAGGAGATATGCTTGTTAATCTGTGATGTGGGCCGGCAAGGTCACAGGGGCTTTTCTGGAAGCTTTGCAGCAAAGCAAATGTGGACTTAAATGAGGATTAAGTAGAAGAAGGTTTGGGAAAAGGCAGAATGTAGCAGCTGAGAGCCGTCTTTCTGGAGTCACTAGCCCTGGACCCAAGCCCCAGGTTGGCCACTTGCCACAAGCCCCAGGTTATTCACTGTGTGAACTTGGTAAGTCCAGTCACCTCCCCGAGTTTTAGTTTCCTCATCTGTGAAGTGTGGGTAAAGTTAGTATCTGCTTTACAGGTAAAGATTAAATGCACTAATGTATGCAAAGTAGCCTGGTGGCAGTGCCTGGCACAAAAAAGGCCCTTGATAAATATTTGCTGAATAATGAATTGAAATGATTGGCAAGGCTGGGGTGTGAAAGAAGAGTTGGCTGCGTCTGAGGCCAGGGCTCTTAACTTTTATGAAATGTTGCTGCCCAAACATGCCAAGCGCCTCCTACCAGACAACTGGGGCAAGAGGCATTCTTGAAATAGCTTGGTGATTCTCCTGCAAGCCCCTTCCAAGCTGCGAATGTCCATGCGGCTCCCCTACTTTCTTGACTATATCCCAAAAGCCTTCAAAGAGGAGGAACTTGGGAAGGGACTATAAACTCAAAGCCAGAGATATGTCTCTACACCAGGGAAGAAATGGACAAGCAAAAATGGTTGGGTAGTTCTGCCCTGGTCTATGCCCGAGGTGGGACTCTTCTCTCTTTGGGGCTGAGGTGTGGTGTGCCACGGCAAGAAGAGACCGTCGAGAGAAGTTGCTTTATGAGAACACCGAGTCCCAGAGAGATGAGGCAACTTGCACGAGACTGCCCAGCCAGGTACTGGCAAAGCCACCACTGCGACCCACGTCTCCTGACTCCCGGCCCCAGCTTCCCTGCCACCGCCTCCCTAATTACACAGGCTTTCAAAATCATTTGGGCACAGAATTAGGTCAGTACTAAGCTTTTGAAATCCCCATGGGTCCTCCAACAGTCCCTCTTGAGGACAAAAATCACTCAGGGAGAAAACCGTATTAAAAAGTCTTTTGAAACGCAGGAGAGGATGCCACCTCAGCCAGGAGCTCCTAAGGGAAATGGAGTTGAAATGCTGATTTGATAAGCAGATCATCTGGGCTGCACATCTTGTGCAATCTTTATCTTTCGAGGTGTTCAGGCGGTAAAGTGTCAGGTTTATGAGCCTGACGCTCGCTGATATAAGTGCATTCCATATGTCTCCGCAGCAATGCCAGAGGAGCGGCAGGCTTCAGACAGCCCTCACCAGAGGTTTGGGTAAACAGGTTGCTCCAATCCTCAGTCAAGTTTATCGGGAGGCGCAGCTCCCACCCCACCCATGAATTCCCAACAACAGCCCGTTCTCACTGTCCTTCACAACTGGGTTACTGGCCTGGCTGGGGAACGGATTCTGGAACCCCAGATTATCAGAGCTGCGTGGCAGCTCAGAAACACTCTGATGAAGCTCCTTACCTAACCGAGGCTCAGAGAGAAAGAGGGCTTTTCCAAGGTCACAACGTGGCTGAAGGTGAGGGTTTGCACTATTTGGCTCACAATCTCGGCTGACCTTAGTAAGGCAGCCTGGACAATTCAGATAAGAGAGCATCTGACAAAGAAGCTCTCAGTGGATCGCCAGGTGTGAGAAGAACCCAGCTGTCTGCACTAGCTGCTAGGAGCTCTTGGCAGCCCAGGAGGCCTGCCCCAGACAGCACAGCCCTGGTGCCTGCAACCAGGGGCTTGCATAACCTGAGGCCACGCCTACTTCCCTCACAAAAAGAGAAGTAAGCTGGTCCCCTTTCATGCTGTTCTGCAACTCTGAAGCTGGATTTCCTGAACAGATAATGTCGCCTGGAGCAGGGACACCGTAGTGTGCATAAGGTACAAGGAAAAACAATCCCAAATTTCGAAGCTGAGTGGCATTACTAAGGAATTTCCCCCTTTTGAAATAATTTAATTAACATGGTAAGCATGGTTTTCTGAAAACATACAGTTCTGGAATTGAGTAACCTATATATTAAATCTGGAAATCTTGCTTGTACTGAGTCATTTGCTTTTGTTGGGATTTGAGTTTGGGTTAGGAAGTTTTTCTTTTTGTCCATTTTCGGTTGCCAGGGGTGGGGTACTTCCCAAATACAGTCCTTTGAAAGACCTGGTGAAGCACACACACACACACAAAAACCCTCTAAAAAACAAATACTTTAAAAACCTAGAATATGATGAAAGTCATATTCTAAGGTAAATTTATAGTATTAAATGCTTTCATTATTAAAAATGGGAAGAAAAGTTTTAAAATGATAGAAATAGTCAATTTCTAAAGAAAACATATAAAAAAAACAGAGGTGAGCTAGCCCTGAGGAAACTAATAGTTTGAAAGTAACAAAAACCTAAGTAGGAATAAACTGACTAGGAAATAGACAGGAGACAGTATAAATGCAGGAAGTGGTTGTGGAAGAAAAAAACATGAAAACAGACAACACTCTCACAGTTTGGACAGCAGCTAATGAGTCATTGGAATTACGAATGAATGTATGCTCAATTTTAAGTCAATAAATTTTAAAAGCCTCAAAACAAACAACAACAACAACAAAAACTAATACTTGGTTGTAGTTAGGAACCCATGCACAGAATCACAACAAAACACATGCTGGTTCCTAAAGTCACCTTCAGGAGCTGCTGATACAGGAAAGCTTCTGTCCCAAAGAGCAAAGAGAGCATAGGCACCTCTTTGAGACTCTAGAAACTCCCTAACCATCCCTTCATGTATCAAGGTACAAAGCCTTCATGAGAAATTGTTTAAAACAAATCTTTGAAATTTTAAAAGAAAAAAAGGGGTGTGTTTTCCAGAGAGTCAAGTAATGTTCTCAAAACCAAAAAGCAAGAAAATTTTACCTTCCCCTGAGCTGCTAATGGGGCCAGGCTGACCCTCCTACTAGAGACTGTCCCCCTCAGGTGACAGACAAACCAGGAAGGACGTTGGTAAACAGAAGGCATTCCACAAATGCTTCTTTCACAACTCAAGGAAAGAAGGAGAATTGTTTGTGGAAATTGAAAGTCTAGGAAAAAAGTCATCCTCATCAAAGCTTTGAAGGGCAAGAAAGGAAATGAATGCTTGATCTATTCCACTTTGAACCAACACTGAGAAGGACTAATGCTGATGCTAGTTACAATAAGTGCAACTAACATTTATCAAGCACTTTCTGTGTGCCAGGCACTGTACCCAGTGTTCATATCAACTTCCTCCTTTAATCTTCATCATAACCCAATTAGCAAGCAACTATCATTAGCTCCATTTTACTAGTTGGGTAACAGGATTATGAAAATAAAATAACTTGCTCAATGGATACAGAACTGGGATCAGAACATGGGTCATTTTACTTAAGAGCCTGTTTCTTACACATTAAGTTCTACTGTCTGCCAGTCTAAAGAGCTTCTTATGATTTAGTTAATTAGGGCCTCGGGAAGAGGGTATTTTATTTTCATGAATTCACAGAAAATAAACACCAATCTCAGGATGTGCTACTGAGTGCTGAAGTTTGGCTGTTGACCTGGCTCAGGGAGTAGTGGGGTTCAGCAAACACAAGGCCATTCATTCAAATCCGTATCAGCACCTATCAACACCTACAATATGACAGGTTCTATAGTCAGTGTGGGAAATGCAGAAGGAAGAGACACAGGGTCTGTCCTTGGGGAGTGCTTGATCTAGTGAAGGGGAACAGACTTGTGAGTAAGTTACCATAATTCAATTCAGTACGTGCCATACAAGGTGCATGCCAGAGTCCCTGTGAATACCATAGCCAAAGGCACAGCATGACACAATGGTCATGTGAATTCATGGATTATACAGTAGAAAAGGCTGGAGATTAAATCCTGGCTCTTCCATTTGATGAGTGATATGGACAAATTCCTTCACAGAATTTCTGAGCTTCAGTTTTTATCACTTTTAAATGCTGACAGTAATGTAGTCCATTCCTCCTCCCACTGTTACAGGATGGAATGATATGTCTGCTCCAGCACATGGCCTAGCACACAGTAAGCACCGTATAAATGGAAACCATCAGGGAAGGCTGGTCCAGGCAAGCCTTGGGCAAAGACTTGGGCAAGAAGGGAAAGTAGGAAATAGTCTTTTCAGAAAAGACACTGGACAGAAGCAAGAAGGGATGAATGTGCATTGTGTGTTCAGGTAAAGAGTGGTTTGCTGTGACAGAAGAGAAGCAAGGCAGAAGCTAGGGATGCAAGAAGTGCCAAAAGCAAAAGTGATCAGCAATGTCCTGTACTCTGAGCACAAGTATGCAGAGACATGTGTGCAAGGGTTCATCACACAGCATTGTTTGTAATGGAAATGAACATGTGCATGAACGAATATACAAATGCATAAGTAAACAAACAAACAAATAACTAGAAACAACCTCAGTATCCAGCAAAAGATTGGTTTAATAAACTATGACATAGCCATATAATGAAACACCGTTTGGACATTAAAAATATATATATACATATGTATATACTTACATGGAAAAACATTAGTAGCATAGTGTTAAATGAAAATGCCAGTTATAACAGGGTAGGTTGAAATGATCCCAAATCTGTAAATTCATAAGTAATAATACAGAGGAATTTTTATCAAACTGCTTAGAGCAGTTACTGGCCTTTAGGGAATGGTGTGGTGGGTGGGTGGGGAGTGATGTTTCACTTTCTACTCTACATACTTCTTCAATGTTTGAATTCCTTACAATAAGAGATTTTATTTTTTGGTATTTTTTTATAATAAGAATTTATATTTAATAATGCCCTGAAGGAGTTGAATAGGATAAAAAATGAAAAGAGGCTATTGGGAGGTCATTGTTTATCCATTCTAACTGAGGGAAAATATGTTCCTAGCCCGGGGCAAATTACCTTTGAAGCTGAAATCAGTCAAAGGGAGAAGTAAAGTGGGAGAAAACCCTTTTATTGCATATAAACAGTTGTCCACTTCTGCTCGCCCATGTCTCTTGTTACCGGGCTGCAGAGAAAAGGGAACCCACCCAACCTCACTGGTCCAGATAGGCCCTCGCTGGCCCTTGTAATCACCTACTGATACGGAGATGGACTACTTCTCTCCACCCCTTGGAAACACCTATTATAGAGATGCATGAAGGCCAGGCGAGAGATTCTGGAAATATCGCAATTTTACCCACACCCATGAAAAGGCAGTTTAAGCAACGGAGTGGTGGCCCAGAGGAAATTTGCAAAGGAGTGGGGTGAAAAGTGGAGCCAGCACAAGGCTGTTCTGCTTTGCCTGTATGTCAGATGGAGGGGAAGGAGCCAGAGAAGAAAGACATTGGGGGCATTGCAGAAGCCCCAAAGGGAACTCCAGGGAGGGAAAAGGGATAAATAAGATCAATATAGTGAAAGGGATACGTTTGTGGAGGAGGGAAGAAGGAGGGAAGGAAAGATGGAGGGAGGAGGGAAATAGTGGTTTGACAATTCTGTTATGAGAAAATGGTTGGTGGCCTCAGACTTCTCAGTAAGTTGGGCAGGAGGTGGTTTCCTAATGAAGGTGAGGTGGAATGGGGCAGTGGTGGGCTCAGGTTGGAGGCTGGAGGACCTGATTTCTGACTGCACCCAGACAAGATGAGAGGGAGCCTCTTCTTCCTCACCCGTAGCTAAGGCGGCCCTCCCACTCCTGGACTCCCCATTCCAGGTTTCCAGGCTGCCTTGTGCCAACCCACCCTTGGCTCTCTCCAGTCACAACTCTTTGTTTTCTATAGTGTCCCTGGGGATGTGAAGGTGAGGAAGGGCAAAGGGTGGGTGGCCTGTGGCTACAGCTACTAACAATGCTGCTTCCGGGTATTTTTGTCCCTGGTGGAACAGGATTTTTTTGTTAAGGGAGGAAGAATGGTGGAAGCTTTCTAGAGACACTAGAAGGACCAAAAGGCTCTCAGAGCCGAAGTCCTTCCTCACACCCTGGCCAGCTGGGGTCACCAGGATATGTGCTCTGACTTTTCTGTCTGAAACTATAGCCAGCAACTCCTTAGTACTGATGATTTCGTTATTGCTGAAATCATCCTCAGCAAATGGTGCTTGGAACGTGGAAGGAGAGAAGGAGGAAAAAGAGAAGGAGAAAGGAAATGAGAACAGGAAGGAGAAGGTGCATCTCCAAATGTTAGAAGGAAGTGAAGAGGGCAAGGTGATGAAGCAGAATGAGTGCCCTGCAGGCAATCGGGAAGACTGAGGACACTGGGTGAAGAATTTTAGTTATTTTCTTTGGGGCACTGAGAAGCACTGGGAGTCTGAGGTTCCCATGAGGGACTCATCCTCTTCCTCTCATACTCAGGGGCCGGCTCCAGAGAATGAAGGTAATGCCCGCGGTACCTACTCCACTCTAGCCAAATGCCTAAGGGAGGCCTGTGCTCAGGAACAACACCCAGCCCTGCTTAGGGGAGTGGGGCAGGAGAGCCCTGCTGGGCTAGGCTAAGTCAGTCTATGCCTGATGAGGTCTAGTCAAGAGGAGATTAGCGGACAGTCACCTAGCACCCAAAGACAGCAATCCTGAATGTTCTCTGCTGTTTCGAGAATCAAAAGGTTCTGGGCCAACTGCAAGGAGAAGAAAAGAGCCTGAAGGCATACTAGCTAAGAACACCACAGCTGGAAGGGACCTTAAAGATCATCCAGAAAGAATTCATCACTTCCTCCTTTCCTTCTGTAGTACTTCTTGCAAATAGCATGCTGTATTATGACTTATTGTCATGCATCTATTCAAAAAAAACTCTATTTTATCCACTGATGCATTGCCAAAGCATGGCATCAAGCTTGGGGTAGATCAGTGAATGCTTCTGAGTGGGGTTTTTTTGCACTTACTCTTACCTCCTCATTTTACCAATGTGAAAAAAATGAATCTGAAAAACTGGAAAGACATTCCAAGCTATTAACTTGCTCAGGCTAATGACATGCTGGCTGAAGGTTTAGCTCCACCCCATAATGTTCAGGCCAAAACATGAAAGCTCTCCATGGTACACAGTGAGCTGGAGAGAAATCAATTCCAACTCACAGCGTGTCCTATGCAGGGGCAGCCTGGCAGCTACATCTTGGAAACAGCCTTGTAAACAAAAGGGATCTGCAAGAGTATCTGGCTCAAGAAGCCAAGTCCCCAAAAGAAGTTCCATCCCTCAGGTAGAGTGTATGAGCGCTTGTCATTCCCTTTGGCAGTAGGTGTCCCCATCACCTCCTCAAGGGGAGAGGGTGGACTTTTGAATCTTCTCAGACGGATTCAGAAAGCACCTTTAGTAGAGTTAAGTGTCCAGGTGAGTGGCTGAGTTGTGTATCAGGGAGCACAAAGGATCAACCTTTGGATTAACCAGCCTTTGATTTTGCTCAGACAAAATAGAGAAGGTGAATTCCTTCTGGTGCAATATCTGTTGAAATGTTTTCTCAGAACCTTGATCCCCACGTATGTTCTTGGAAAGAAAAACATGGCTCTGTGACCAAGAAGGAAGGATAAATGCTGCATTCTAAACCTGCTCTCGGGGAGCCACTATACACATTTATACATATTGGTACATTATATATATACATATTCATATAATACACATATATACATATACAGTATACATATTAAGACACTGAGAAATCCTGCAGTGAGGAATCAGTTTGAACTTTGTTCAACCCAGTATTGCACAAAATTATGTCACCAAGGAACACTTTTTTCCATGTCCTGCTTAGGCCTATGGCTCTCAGACATTTTTGTTCACTTTCAAATTCTGGAATTTGGGGCAGTACTTGAAACCGATAATATGGGCAATGTGCATAGGCAGGTCTAGTGGGTAACAAAGTCTCTCCATAGGACAGTCAGAAATACGTGGCTCACTCGGTGTCGCTCAGTCGAGCTGAGGGTTGACTTAAACTCGGCTCTACCCTGATCCTGCTTTCTTATACACTCCCAAAACCAAGTTGCCACCTATTCCAGGAAAGTCTTCCTTGAAATGCCTTGACATCACATCACACCTCTTTGCAGCCAATTGGCCCCACTCTGCAGGACAGCACACCATTCACTTAGCTCGGAGTTCTCCCCAACAGGCATGGTTGCAACAGCACGGTGTGCAACTGAAGGAAAAATTAATTTTATACACAATGAAGAAATTTGGCAGCACATCTCTAAATGATTTAAACCACACAGGATGAGAGCATGGACCCTGGAACTGGTATTCCAAGAAGTAAACTAGGAGAACTGTTGAGAAGAGGCATTTGTACAAGGTCATCCTGGGGCTGGTCCTTGCTCCTCACGAAGCACGGAGGCCTAAGGGAGGGAGTGGTGCAGGGCTGCCGACCCCCCGAAGCCAATGTCCGAAGTCCTCCGAAGCATAGAAACAGAAAGTTTCATGCAAATCTCATTTTTCTCTTTCCAATTATTTAAACAACAAATTTCATTGAAAGGGTTTCAGTGCTTATTTAATTACATGCCTGTGATTTGTTTGTTTTTTTAAGCAGCCTACCAGAGAAACATAACCCTTAATTAATCCTCATAAAGGAAATCATGATTTGTGAAAGGGCATTGGATGAGAAGAGATCCGTGCATTCTCTTCCTGGCTCTGCCATTAGATAAGCAAGTCATTTCACCCCTCTGAGGCTCAATTTTTTTAGCAATAAAAAGATGGGTTGGATTTGGAAACTTCCAGAATCCTTTCAGTGCTGATATTCTGATTTCTAAAAAGTACAAGAAATAGTTCTAAAACTAATACATAAAAGTAAATGAAGGATCCTGAACAAAATAATTATCTGATGATTATTTGTTTACCATTAACATTTATTGGAAACAATGTTCCAGGCATTGTTCTAAATTCTTTGCATGTTATTATCCATTTAGTCTCACAGCATCTCTGTAAACTAGATGTTATTAGTACCTTGTTTTACAGATACTAAGAAATTAATCTCTTGTAAAGAGTAAGTAGCTTGGCTGGGGCAACATTGGTAGTAGGTAGGGAGGTTGGGATTTGAATCCATCAGCCTGACTCTAGGTCTACTATGCTACTGATTTTTCAAAATATCAAGCTTGAAAGTATAGTAACAGATGCTGGTGTAGGTATCTTTTAATCATATGAAATGTGTGTGAAATATAAATCTAGGAAAGAAATCACAAATATTTAAAGGGGGGAAGATTTTTAAGAGAAACTGATGAGATAACAAAACTAAATTGTCCAGCCAGAACACCAACTGGAATCTCTTTCCCACATGCCCTGGCAGGCTGACATACTGGGACCAGGTTGGTAGGTTGCCACAGGAAGGTTCAGAGCTGGGTTCAGGAAGGAGTGAGGTAAGCTGCAGGGTGGGCCCCAGTGGGAGGAAGCTGGCAAGCATCCAAGAGAAGGTGGTGTGTGCCTGACAATGGAAACTTAGAACGTTTGCATCTCTGAGTTACTTGGAAATCTAGAGGTCATCCCATTAAACCTCCCACCCAAAACAGGCATTCCCTTCACAACACCCCAGTGGTTGTTGATCCAGCCTTCTCTGAGCACTTGCAGAGTTAGAATGCCTGCTCTGCTTACCAGACAGCCTTTTCTCTTGCTGGACACCAGAGATACTAGAAAGCTCTGTTCCTGTTAATGAGATAAAATAGGCCGTATGGAGATTTCTACCATGGGCTCTGGCTCTGCATCCACGGGACCCAGAAATGACATCTGACATCCTTTCCTATGATAAGCTTCAGAAATCAGGAAACCCACTGAATCTTTTGCCACAAGCCCAAGAGACTGGTTCCTGTAGACAGTCCTTATGGGTAAGGGCTTGTCCTGTCACCATCTCAGTCACCATACCTCTGCATAATCAGCTTAGCCAAGGCCCACAGCTGACCCACCTTGGTGTCCTTTGGGGTCCTCGCCCAGGGCCTGCCACATGGTAGCAGGCACAATATAGTTCATAATTTGAATGGAACTGAACAAAGAAACTACAAGAAAAAAAGTGGCAAAAAAGTGAGCATCTGGGCACTTAACAGCAGCCCTTAGACAGCATCTAGTTCCATCCCCAGTTTGTGAGCCTTTTTCCAGATGCTCCCTGAGAGGAATCATTTTCCCCACATGCTGACATTGGGGTGTGGGGACCCTAATCCCTACCTGAGACTTGAAAGGGGTGTTTTGGAGATCAGCATTATGACCCCAGACCCTAGCCAGGGTCTGGCCCACAGTAGCTACCAGATAAACACTGAACAAATGAATGAGCAATAGTACCTTATTTTGCACCTACTAAGTGCCAGGTTCTTATGTGTATTACACATATTGCCTGATTCTAACCTTACAACTCTTTAATTAAAATAATAACATACCCATTTTACAGATTAGGAAACTGAGAATCCAAGAGGTTAGGAAACTTCCCCAAAGTGACTCAACTGGTATGTAGAAAAGCCATATTTCAAACCCAGATGTGCCTATCTCTAAAGCCCACGCTGCCTCCTAAAGGAAAAAAGGAAAGACAAACAGACAAGTGGGCAGACAGAAAGACAAAGAGAAGGGGGAAAGAACATTAAAACAGCTTTTTGAACTGTAAAAGAAAGCATGCAGACCAGTGTGAGAGAAGGGTCCTCCCAGACCAGTCATGTCCAGGTATTCTAAACCGGAAATCAGTGGTGGAAAATTCCAGATTTCCAATGTCCCACTTGGTATGCAGAGACAGTTTGAGGTTTGGGTTTTCATAGCTCCAAAGTTCAGGGCATATTCACAGGCACTTGAAGACATGTTTCTCTTTCTCTAACTGCAGGTTGGCAGGCTCAGCTCTGCCCCCATCCAAGTCAACAGACCTGGCTACAAACCCAAGGCCAGCCCAGCCTCCAAGGTCCACCAAGTTGCACCCTGACCCCTTGGCATCCCCTCCTCTACCCCAGACATTTATTCCAGGCCCTGCCAGCTTCCACTGTGTCCTTGGAACACCAGCAAGGACATCACTGCCTGGCTTTTGCCCCAATTCAGGCCACAAGAGTTTTAGAGGGCATGCATGTGTCCTGGACCTAGCTTTGTGCTTAACACCTGCCCTAAAAGAAATCATAGCTGGGATCCCCTCTCCCAGCTGTGCCTACACTGAGAGATGTGCTGAGTCACTGAGGCCACCTTGCACAGGATGGGGCCAGTCTCCATATCAGGAGACTGGTCGTCCCCAGCTCATTGCCTTCAGTGCAGCCAGAGAGATTTATATAAAAAGCAAACCAAACCCCATCACTTTCCTGTTCTTCTGCTGTAAACTTTCTACTGTGTTTAGAATGAGAAGTGAACTCCCAGGAGGCCCCCTGATCTCCCACCCTGTCCCCAGCCCCTCCTCAGGACCCCCAGCTCCTGCACTGGCCAGTTTCAAAGCCTCAAACCTGTGCCACCACCCGCCTTGAAAGCATCGTGGTCCCTCTGCGCAAAGAAGGCCTCTTCTGTTGCTGCAGGGACCACCTCTCCTCCCCCTGGAAGCCCCATGCCCATAAGGCAGCCATCCCTGAACTCTAGGCCAAGTTATGCCCCTTGTTAGAAGCCCTCAAAGCCTCTCTATGCCCTCACTGCACACCTTTAATTATTTGTTTAAAGGCGATCTCCTCTACAGAGTCAAAGTTCCATGAAGCTATGGACTCCCTCTGTTGCGGTCACTGCTCTGGGGCCAGAAAGTCGGGGAAGCGGCACTGGAGGGTTTGAGGCGTTTGAGCGCAGCCCTGTGCCCTAGTTGGCCATAGGCCTCAGGCAACTCCCTCTGCATCTCTAGGCCTTAGTTTCACGAACTAAAATGAGGCAGATAGGCTGGGTAATTTCCGAGGCCTCTCGCCATCCTAATGTTCTAGGTTCAACAACTTGAGAACACTTACAGTGTAACATTAGCCCAAAGCAAAATCATTTTAGAGCAACATCACCACGAAGGAAGACCCTGGGAATGTCATTCCCTCCTGTGGTTTGGGCTCTGTTTACAAAACAAACCCAAGAAATCATAAATCATTCCAAGTGGAGCTGCCTGGGTTGAAGCAACAAGACAAAAATACCTCCGGGCACAGCTCCTCCGGGGGCCCCCACCATCGAGGAGAAGCAGGGCGGCCAGCACTGTGCCCTCTGGGCAGGCAGTTTTCTTTCCACACTGGGCCCCTCTTGCGCTGGAGACTTTTCTCCCGCCCTTCAGACCCCCGACCCCTCCCAGCGCTATCGGTGCTCTGCTGCCTTGCGAAGATGAAATGGCCCAAGAAGACAATGGGCTGGGTTCTAGATCGGTTCCCTCTGATATGTGGGACCCTCCATGAAGTTTTCTTTTGTTCTGATCCAATATCTTGGCTCTGTCAAGCAGGGGTTATAACACCTGCCCTAATGACCTTGAAAAAACACAAATATTTTGAAAATTTTAAAGGGCTATGCAAATGCAGGGCTTACTTTTGGCCATTGTTTCTGACTGGTATGCAGACTAAAATGTGGCCACCTGGAGTCTCCGCATGTCAACTCTAAACGGGAATGGAAGGCTTGGTCCCCAGGTCGAAGAATCTCAGGCATCCAAGCAGCAGGTGGTTAAATTACCTGGACAGGCACAGCTTGACCTAGAGGTAGATCTAGTGCAAGCCTTCCGTAGTGTCCCTGAGTCGGGGTGGGGAGCTTTAGCTCTAAGCCAGGCTCTGTCCCATCTTGCTGGATGCAAGAACACCTGAGTCCCTGATTCTGGGGGCTTTGAAGTGGTGACATAGCTGAGGCATTCAGAGCATGCACTTCGATGCTTTGGTTGAGTTTCTTTCTGTCCCTTTCAGCTCAGTGTGCTTCTGCTTCCTCTTCGAGTAAATGGGGAGAGTCGATTGACCTCAATATTAGAAGTGGTAATACATGTAAAGTACTCAGCTTTGTGAACTCGTCACATGTTAGGCATTCAAAAAACAATGTTATTGTTATGACTGTTGTCATTTTTATTCCAGGGCAAGAAGCCGCCCTCTTGCGATATCCCCATCCCTCATACACACACATGCACATGCACACACTTTCAGCTCCAGATCCCCTGAGTGCCCTTTTCACTTCCTGCCTTGTCTAGTCTTGCCTTGTCCTTCCTGTTTTCCTCTAACAACTCTGCGAGACAAATATTTCTAAATTTAATTTATAATTCACTTCATTTTATTCAATATTGCTCAGGACATACCCTCTGGAAACCAAAGTTTTAGACAAACAAGTCTCTTGATCAATGAGTGTACCAAATTCAAGTGCCATTATGGAGACATCGGGCGACGTGGCACAGGAAAGAGACTCCTGTGCTGGTTGAGGTCGAGATGCTTAGAACTGGCTTGGCCACTGGTAATGACTGCCAAGGGATTTAACATGCCTGAAATCTCAGTTCTCCTACCTGTAAAACTATAAAACATCTATATTTTTGTTTGTTTTCAAAGGCCTGTTCTTCTAGCTAGACAAAATCCTGTTCCTCTAAGAAATCTTTTGCAGAAGCCCAGTATAGAAAATATTTAACAGTGTAGCAGCTCTGGATCTAGGAGGGGGTCAGGATCTTGCTTGATGGTGTGCCCCACCTGCACAGGCCTTGCCCCTTCCTCTCCTCCTCAGGGCAGCCTAGAAGCCCCACACACACCCGTAAGGCTTCACAGAGTTCTGCTTATGTAACTCTTTGTGCCTCAGTTTCCTCTGCTGCTGAATGGAGATAACTAGTCTGCCCTCACAAGGCTGGTCATAAAAGTTCAATGAGTTCACACAGATAAAGCCCTTAGCACCGTGCTGGGACTAACGTGCCCAATAACTGTTAAGTGTAACTATTATGACTGCTGCCAGTGGATTGTTAAGGTGTCTGTCAACCAGAAGCATTAGGAATCTATGGTCAGTCAGATGCATCATGAAAATATGCCCCTGTATAGAGATTGTAAATTACCCCCACCACTCACCTCCCACCTCTTCTGTCTTTATGGACACAGGAGGAGATATGGTGTTATTTCACAAGATGGGTAAAATCCATGGCTATTGAAAGCATTTTTGTAAAACAATATTTCAGTATTTCTTTCAGTCCTTGATTCATTTGACAAACATTTACAGAGCTCCCATTCTGGTTGCCGGGTTGGTGCTAGGAATAAAAATAGATGAGACAAGCAAGTAGAGAAAGACAGAACGTGCATTAACAATGCCAGCCAGTTTATGCTTGGTGGTTGGTGACTCATGCAGTCATTTGCCCAGCAAATATTTATTGTGCAACTACTATGAGCCAGGCAGCATACTGAGGACACAGCAGCAATAAAGAAACACCCGGCCCAGTCCTGCGGAGCTTGCTTTCTAAGGGGTATGGATAGGAAGGGCCTTAGGAATTACATGGAAAGAAGGATCCACAGAAGCTGAGGGTGTGGGAGGCGGAGTTGAGGGAAGGAGAGGCACCTAGAGTGCAGACAGTAAGGTAAGACTTCAGCCTGGTCGATGCAAGAGAGGAACAAGAGAGTGGGCCCAGGTGGGGTAGGGCTAAAGGGAACAGCATGTACAAAATTATTTATCCAAGGGATTTCCAAGAACACTACTGTTTGCTTCTATTAATTTGCTCCTAGGAGAACATATACTACTTTCTTGGGAACCAACTTTTTGTGTTCTAAATAAGCTCTTTTATAAACAGTTATTGAAGGGACATTTGACATAAGCAATATGATTTTAAACTGTTCTTAGCATTAATCTTTTCTTTATGAGTAACAGGCTAGTCTTCTCCACAGAACTTCTCATTCTGGGATGTTAGTCTGAGAAAAATTAATTCCATGTACGGGAAACTGAGCGTCACTGTCGACAGGAAAGAGCTGAAGATTCGAGGACGACCCTGATCGGCTCCTAGATTCTGACAGTGAGCTTCCTCTCTCCGAGCCCATTTCCTCTTTGGTGACACGTGGAGACTGACAGCCGTCAAAAAAAGGGAATATCATTTGAGATAACAGATGTGAAAGGGCTCTGTAGACATTAAAGCACATAGAAGCAATTTGTATATGTTTTAGTAACTTCCTTTCTTGTTTTCCTTGCCCCCAAGTGCAGTGAAATTGGGTTATTTTTGCTGATCCCGTTTATTTTGTGTTGAGAGGAAAGGATCAATATCTAACAATGCTGCTCTTCTCTCGGGCTCCCCTGCCACCAGACAATCTCCGGTGTGGTCTGCCGGGGAAGCCCATTCAAGCAAGAGCCTCCCCAGGCTGACCCTAAGGCCCAAGGGGCTCAGAGACCGCTGCTTCGAGCCAGAGCCCAGCTGCCAGGGCCCTGCTGTCTGCCACACACCCCGGGACCCTCACGCTGATGGGCCGTCTCCGCCCCTCCCACCGTCTCTCCACCTCTACTGCATCCGCCATACCAGCGCTTTCCCCTTTTTCACAGCAGAATCCGCACTTACTACCTGGGTCTCCTTAGATTGGCTAGATCTCTGTGCCTCCTGGGTTTTTTAATCCACAAAAAGAACATGATAAAAGAATCTACCCCATAGGACTGTTTTCAGATCCAAGGTGCTTACGTATTTTAAGGGCCTCCCACAATTTGAAGCAATTGCCAATACTAGAAAAGTAGTTACTGTTGTTACTATTGCCCACATCTCCTTCCTTGCCTCCTCCCCCTTAGCTTCTTTCTCCCTTCCCCACCTTCCCCTTCTTGCTTCCTTCTTCCCTATTCTGTCCCTAGCCCTGGTCCCTCCCTCCCTTTCACAGCCCCTTCTAGTGACCTTGCCTGCTTCCCGGCCTTGCCCTCATGTGTCCCTGCGTCCCCTCACTGTGACAGCTTCCCCAGCCATGAGTCATGGGAATTTGCTCCCACACTGGCTCCCGAAGGCTCTGGCTGGCAGGCTGGCATGCTGCAAGGCAGAGAGAGGCCCGGGGCAGAAGGCAACTGCTGCCAGGGCCAGGATTCACCCAATGAAGCCAGCCTGGTACTTGACTTCAGGTATTCCTCCTAGGACTTGGACCTGCATATATGGAGCCACCAAGCATTATTTTGGGGAACTGTGAGAGACCTGAAGTCCCTGAGGACTGGGAGAAGATAAATGTTGGGTTGCCCATCTTTGCTAAAAGGGGAGAAAGATTGATTCTGGTCATTTTTAAGCTGTTCTTTTAATATCTGGGAAACTCTCCATGAAGTCCTCTCTCTATCTGTGAGTGCTGAGGCTGCTCGCTGAGCCCTGAGGTTCTTCCCATCTCCTCCTTCCATCCCTTATTCTGTTCCCAGTTTGCATTTGGCCTTAGACCCTGACACCACTGACTTTTTCTCTCCTCTGCTGGACTCAGAGCTCCTGGTGGACAATCCTCTGCCCCATTACACTGAATCGTTTTTGCCCTGTGCCATAGGGGTTGGAAGCGTGCAGTTTGGATCGAGACAGACCTTGGATTCAATATTTCCATTAGAAAAGCATTAAAAAAAAACCTCTCTTTGCCATTTTGTTCTTGTGACCTTGCACAGATTGTTTAATTTCTCTATGTTCGTTTCCCCATTTACTCATCCAGCAAACAGTCAGGCCCTGGGCCAGGTGCTGGAGGTAGAGCAGTGAAGGAGGCAGGTGTCTTTGCCCTCAACCACCTTCAAGTGGGGTGAGATAGGTAACAACTGAAATCACAAACAGAAAATACAAAACAATTTATGGTGATGACCACTGTAACCGGAACACTGAGGGACAGAGGCGAACAACCAGGGGTCAGGGCGTGGAGACCCGTTTCAATCCAGTGGACAGAGACGGCACAGGGCAGCACTGCTCCACCCCAGCACCCCAGAAGCCAGTCCCCCTCCCACACAGCGGCAACCCCAAATGCCTCCAAGACATGGCCAGTGTCCCCGAGGGCGGGGGAGGGGCCACAGCCAGCCCTGCTGACAGCCTTGGGCTTAGAGCAGGCTCTCCCTTCACGCCCTCACTTGCCCTGGTGACCTTGAAAAGCTAACTAAGCTCTCTGAGCCCCCATTCCCTCACGTGTGAAGTGGGGTGTTGTGTTGTCATGCGGAGTAAGTGAGATGACAGCGGGCTGCAGGGAGCCCTCAGTGAGGCAGCGATGGGTGCTGTCTCTCCAATTGGTCCCCGGCCCCCTTGGGGAAAGGAGCCAGCTGGTAAACTTGTCCAGGTCCCCAGGCCTCAGCACAGAAGCAGGACGCCTCACGAACCCGGCGCCTCTCCGCAGCCCTAACCCTGAGCAGCTCCCAGCCACCCACAGGGCGAGGAGACAGTCGCTGCCAAGTCAAGGCTCTGGTTTGATTTGATCCTAGGTAGTCCCAGTTCTCCCTGGCTTGATATCTGATCAGAAATAAGCTTTTTTAGTGAAGAATGAGGCAGCTCCTCCCTGCCAGGCTGGAAGGCCGCACTCTCTCGAAAGCTCATCTTGCCAAGGGGAGCGGCTGGTGAAAGATCATACAGCCTTTGGTCTTCCTCTCCTCCCTTAAACAATTGAAGGGGCCTTTCCTTTTCCCGTTTGGCTGGTTTGAAGCCCCTGGTTCGCGTAGGCGCGTCAACTCTCGCCTCTGCCCAGGCTTTGTGGCCCAGCCAGCAGACCAAGGACGTTTGTTTTGAGGTCCTGGGGCGGGGTGGGCATCTTGATGCGTCCCCCACTCCTCCTGAGCGCCTCATGGGACTAGCTCCGCCCCCCCAGAAGTCGCCGTGAGGGGAATGACAGGGACAAACCTTCTCCAGTGCCCTTTCCCTCTTCTTTCTCTGGGAAGGTGTGATCCTGACCCTGTGCAAACTCCATGCCATCCCCACCTCGCCACCCTGAAACTCCGTACAGAGCTGCTCAGCTAGGATTCGTTTATCTTTATAAAGCCCTGGGCAAAGCAAGAAGGGCATCCCCCTCAGCGGTTTCCTTTCCTAAGATATCATCTCAGACACCCTCTGAGACCTTGTTTGCCCTGTGCCTGGCAACCCCTGATCAAGTCCCTCACTGCTTCCAGATCCTGCACTGATGCAATTTTGGCAAGAGAAGATAGGGCCTGACTTAAAAAACAGTATTTCCTGAAAAACTAAAATGTGCAAGATTCCATTCTAGGCACTGTGGTGGCCACGATAATGAAGAGGCCCACCCTTCAGCCAGTGCCCTGCCGCACCTGCACAGAAGTGCTCGGTGAACCTTTGTCCAATGAGGATGTGGCTCGAACTAGGGCAATGAGAGGACACGTATCTGTTGAACACCTGCCATGGACCAGGACTTTATGAGGCATTCTCTGTACGAGGTGAACAAGTTATGTTCCTATATGCAAACTTAGAACTGGTGGAGACAGGAAACATAGTGTCATTTGTTGACTGGGAGGAGAATGCTATGTGTACACCAAGGGGTTGTCAGGAAACCTTCCTAAGGAGATGATGCCCGAGGTGAGTCATGAGAAGTGAGAATGAATTAGCAGAAAGGATATTCTAGACAATGGCCAGAGGCACAAAAAGGCATGACATCTATGGGAACTAAAGTAACTGAGCATGACTAAAATATCAAGAAAAAGGTGGAACGTGGGTAAGGATGAATCGGCAGGTATAGTCAGGGGCTAGGAAAGGGAGGATCTTGGTGGCAGACTCGCACAGGTGGTCCCCGGACCCAGCTGTCAAGCCTTTGGCTCCTGCAAGGGTTGCCTCAGCTGCAGAGCCACACAGCCTGAGTCCCCTCCAGAGACTGAAGGAGGCAGGGTCCCCAAGGCCTGGTCATTTTGGCCCACTGTGGGGTGACCCTGAGGGAAATACTTCCGAGCTCCCCACCAGGTTGTCTGAGGCTTTGACCTTCCTCTGCCCAATCATGCAACCGCCCCTTTCCTTTCACAGGTGCTGATTCTATATAAACATCTGACACCTCAGGCTCCAACCCCACGTCTGCTTCCAGTGAGCCCAACCTGCTTCAGCCTTGGCTGCCAAGCTGGAAGGTGGACTCTGTTGTGTCACCAGCAGCATTCAATCATTTTTCCATGGCAACACAGACACTCCAAAGCACTTACCGTTATTCTAACATTCTTCAGTGCATATAGGCTACCTAGTCCACGAGTTGTGAACAATTATTCCCAGAGAACTGGCTGGGTCTAGTCATATATTATTTCACTCCTTTCTCACTGTTAGGGGGAAATCTTTCTCATTACTTTTATTTCCATGTGGAAGACTTCATCTCAAAAACACTCCTGACATCTTCCTTCCAACAGCCCTCCTTATAGGAGGAAGAGGGGTTGCTATGACTGACCAGCACAGAACAGATTTGAGGTTTTAGGCTCACTCTCTCTTCTCTAGGGATGGGCTCCAGCAGAAGGAGGACTGCTATTTGGTCTGTTTCTGAGGCCATGCAGGAAGCTTGGGACCAATTCTGGGCTGATGGGAAGCCTTTGGTGGACCTGCCTTGCCAGGGACTGGTGGGAAACGCCTGCATTCTGCTCAGCTCCACAGCTAAGCCACATCCCCCAACCCAGCTTTCATCAGTAAAAATGATGACATTTTTATCTTCATCTATCTGACGTTTTGTTAGTTCTGAACTTGAACGGGGAAAAGGGATGTTATTTTCCAAGCCCTCCAAAACAACACTCACAATCGAAAAGCTTAAAATGTCTTGCTATACCAATTGCTCAACTCTCAAAGAGTATCAATAATTGGAAGAAATAGTTGTCAAATAAAGTGTGTTGCTCTATCAAAAAGATACAATCCCACCAACAGGAATTGTGGCTCAGTAATTCAGTGGAAGGCTCCATCTGCACTCACCAGGGATGATGGACAGAAGCCTCAATTTAATTACAGCTGCAAACTGCATAATATTGCCTTAGTGGTGAGCCACAGCATGTTTACACAAGGGACAAGCCAGTGAACTTAACCTCAGAGTATTTTGCATTAGGAATTCAGCTGAATATTTCGACTGTGAGGACTACAGGACATTTCTAAAAAGGTTAAAGAATCTTTTCCTGTAGTGCAGGTTACAAAAAGAAATCAGACGAGCATCTCCAGATCATTTACTAGAAGTTAAACAAAGTGGAAGGGTGTTGGCTTATAGAAGGTAGGATCAGAAGTCCATAGACCTTGTTCCTGACCTTACGTAACCTCACGACATGCTAAATGATCTCAGGCTAGGCATTTTAACTCTTTGAGCTCCACTTCTATATCTACAAAATGGTTATGATGACATGATATGCTTTCCTTACAAGGGATCTTATGAGGATCAAGACATTTAATTATAAACCATACTAAGGGATACCTTTATTGGGTGCTGTGTACTAAAAATGATGCCTAGTACTTTTCATGGATTTTTACACTTGATCATCTCCCTGTGAGACTGCTACTATTATCCCCACTTAACAGATGGGAAAACTGAGATAAAAAGACTTTAAGTGCTTTTCCCAGGTTCTCATAGGTATTAAAAGCAGAACTAGACTTTGAACCCAGATCCCAGAGATATCTGATCCCCAAGCCCATGCTTTTAACCACTCTGCCACATGCCTTACATGCTGAAAACAGTGTGAAATGGAAAATACTGAGATTAGATATATTCTTAACTCTCTCTCAGCTGAGCCGTTAACCTTCTCAGTGTGGGTAGAATATTGACTCCCAAAGATGCCTACATCCTAATTCTTGGAAATTGTAGGTACATTATGATACATGAGAAAGAAATTAAGGTTGCAGATGGAATGAAGTTTGCTAACCAGCTGACCTTAAGTAGGAAGAGTATCCTGGATTATCCTGCCTGAGCCAATCTAATCACCAGGGTCCTTAAAGATGGAAGAGAGATTATCCTAGGGCAGGGTGAATGGGGAATTTATGCCCTGTTTTAGGAAGATAAAGGGTGAGCAGAGAACTTTTCCTTTATCTGTTGGTTCTTAATTGACTTCAGTTCAAAATGATCCTTATGTTCAAGGGCATATTTTGGGATGGCACATACTGATCCTCTTCAATGCCAATCTGAGGCTTAAGTAACTTATGCGCAGCAACAGTGCCAATACCAAGTACATTGTAAGTGATCAATAAATTAGTTGTTTAATTTTTTTTTAATGGAAAAGAGAAGCAGAGACAGAGAAGAACTCAACCCACATTGCTGACTTTGAAAATGGAAAAGGGGCCACAAGCCCAGGAATGCAGCCAGCCTCTGCAAAGGGATGCAGCCTTGCCGGCATCTCGATTTTAGTCCAATGAGGCCTATGCTGAACCGCTAATTTACAGAGCTGTAAGATAATAAATTTGTGGTTTTTCATGCCGCTAAGTATGTGGTAATGTGTTATGGCACCAATAGAAAATGAGTATGCCTGCATCTGTTTAAAAATGGAGGGCTTAGAACAGAAGGAACAAAACGGCATTAGACTCAGACACTGAGAAGTGACTAGTGGTTACCAAGGGGGACAAGAGTGGGCGGGGGGGGGGAGGGAGACTGTTGACCCACAGTGATGTACATTTGATAACACTAAAAAAAATTTTTTTAATGGAGGGTTTAGGCTTGAGGCTGATTCCTCAGGCTTTTCTATCTCTGACATCTTCTAAGTTTGTTTTCTAAACTAATGAACATTTCTTTCTAAAACATGGGAAGGAGGACAGAAATAACTGGCAAGGAGACCCTTGTCCCTAGAACGTAACAGCGAACTAGCCCAGGGCCAGAGTCTCCCCACCATTGCCCGCTGCACCCCCAGCAAGCAGAGGCCCCCTCTAGGTGCCCCTCCTCAGGCTGCCAGGCAGCTCCGTGGGTCTGGGGCCAACAGCGAGATGGAGCAGCCATGCTTTGATCCTCGTGCCTTTGGTTTTTGCAAGTCTGCCTTGTTCATGCTGCTCGACAGACATCGATCAAAAGCAACCAGTTATTTTAAAATATGGGGGATGCAAAGAAATATAAAGAATTGAGAGCAAGAAGCCAAGATTCCACCTGTCCCCTCTCTTTCCTCCCTCCCTTTGCAGCTGCTCCACATTCTGGCTGCATTCCAAAACTTGAAAGAGAACCCTGCTGAAACAGCACACGAGCCTCTTCAGTCCAAAGCATGGTCCCCATCATATCTTCAGGAGCCAGGTGCAGAGGCTGCTGGACACTAGCAAGAGGCCATTACCGGGTGCTAAGGTCTTCAAGCGTTTGGGGCAGGGAGTGTCCTAAGATGAGCACGTGGAAGAGGACTGCAGGGAAAGGGTGGGTAACTAAGGTTTCTGAACAGAGAGGCTAGGGGACACAAGCCAGCAACCTTCCAAACTAGACCTCCTGGAAAGCCTGGGTGGGGCCATCTGCCGCACCAGTGGGCTTGGACATCTCTGCAGGAAGATGCCTATCACTCTGTCACTAAACTGATAATTCAATAGGAGCACACGGTGACTGACCTGTCAGGCTGGGAAGTCTATTCACGTACTTCCTTCTCTATTTTTGCCATGAGCATTTGCTCTCTATGCCATTCTTTAAAGAGAATTTTTTCTTTAAATGACTCCAATTTTCCTTCAGGAAATTTATTTTTAAAGGACATTTTTGTCACTATGTGTGGGAGAAATTCTGGAGATGACTCTTTTCAATCCTCTTCTCTTTCCAGGCACATGGGGCAATTATAATCCTGGCACCCCACCCCCTCCACACACACTGTCTTGAGTTGGGTGTGGCCTTACGTTGACTGTGGAGAAGTGATGTGTGTTTATATTTAAAAAAAAAAGAAAAATTCCATATATTTTCTACAGTTTTATATACTTGTTAGATGTATCAATAAATTGATATATTTAGAGATGTCTGGAAGAATTTACAGCAAACTGATTGCAGTACTACCTCTGGGGAGGCACCTAAGATAGTGATGAGGAAGGGGGACAATAGCACAAAAGAAAGAACTTTAAATTGACCCATATTGCTTTAACTTTCTTTTTAAGGAAATTATGTATGACTTACATAGGTAAAAATTAATTTGAAGGTGAACAGTAACATACAAAAGGAAATAAAACTAGAAAGTTACATTGGATCTGTTCTGAAGCATCTGAAATGGCAAGCTAAGAGTTTGTGCTTAACGTTGCAGGCAACAAGAAGCTAAGATGTGTGGATAGTCATGACCAGTCCAGACCCTGTGCCAGCACCTCCTTCTGGGACGGGTGTGGGACTGGATGAATAAACACACACTGTGTGCCCGAAGACGATCCAACATAGGGTGAGCGCTTTACGTCAGAGTTTGCTGATGTTCTTTCCCCCCTTTCCATCCTGGCTTCATGGCCTTTCCCCTTCTCAAGAGCACGCCAAGTTCTTTCTGCCGCCAGGTTTCCGTAGGTGCTGCGCCTGACCCCTACTGTTCCTCTCTCCCCTCTCCTTCTCACCCTTCAGGGCTCAGCCTAAACATTAGCAGCTCAGGGACGCCTTCCATGACCTGCCCTAGAAACTGTCCATGCCAGAGCATCCTGTTGTTCTTGTTCAAAACACTTGTCACAATTTGTAATCACATCTGTGGGTTTTATAAATTACTACCTGTTCTTTATTTGTGTTCCCTGCTCACAAATATGAAAATTTCAGCAAGGCAGGGGCAGTTTCTCCAATGCCCAGTAGAGCTCCTGGCACAGAACAGAGGTACAAGTAACAATAGTACTAGTAATAGCTACTATTTATTGAGCTCTTACTATGTGTAAGGCATGCTTCTACCTGCTTTACATACATTAACTCATTTAAACATTTTAATAACCCTTTCAAGTAGGCATTAATATGGTCCCCGTTTTACAGATGAGGAAACTGAGGCACGAAACATATTAAGATACTTGACCGGCTATTCACACAGCTGGTAAGTACCAGAGCTGGAATTCTACCCCTCAGTACACCACAAGATTTTATTGAATGATGAATGAATTGATTAATACAGTGCTGGCTAATATTATTCCTGATGTCCTTATCCTCCAAGTATAAATCGTGCAATTTGTTTTAGAATAAATGAGAATGATTAGCCTAATCCACAGAGTGTCAATAGGCAGGTCATACCCTTGGTGGCAGAAGGCAGCTATTTTCCATTGAGAGGCAGTATATTAAGCTGTGTGACAGGGCTGATGGCAGGGCTGCAGACGGAGGCATGGTGTGCTGGCAGAGATGTGGGAAGCTCCCCGGGCTCCAGACCATATTACTGGGTTCCTCAGAGAATGCTCCCTGCCAAGCCTGGGCATGGCCAGAGCCCTGAGAAAGGAGTCTGGGAGCAGCAGAGAACTGGCCACCCTGAGGATGTTGCCAAGGAAGGAAGAGAAACCAGCCTCTGAGTTAGGCCAGGGAGATTCCTGTTCTGTCCTGGCCTTTAGAGGTGAGCCCTTCCTGGAAGCCACACCTTACCGAGTCCTGTTAGGGGGCTGCCAACAGCTGCCAGCCCTGACTCTGTGTAAGCAGATGTAAGGAGGAAAAATAACCCCAGTATAAAGCAGCTCAATTCACCACGATAATCCCAGTGTGAGGGAGCTCAGGGCACCACACTCCCATCATGGCCAGAAACTATGGGAGGGGCTTCAGATGATTTACCTCCTTTAATCTCATAGCCACCCTGGAGGTTCTTCAACATTCATTTTGTTGATAAATATTTATCAGGTTCCTGCTAGGTTGATGAGATAAGTACTATTTTTAATTCTGTTTTACAGGTGAGAAAAAAGAGACTTGGAAAAACTAAATAATTTGCCCAAGTTAGGTGTTGGCAGTATTAGAACTTGAACTCAGGTCTGCCTGATATCAACACCCTCCTTCTTTACTTCTACTCTGAATTACCTTCAAAATTTGAAACCACCACTTAGTTCTATCAATGTCAGGCACTGTACTATAATCATTATTAGGAATTCCTCAATGAGATGATGTTGCCTGGCCCATAATAAATGGCCAGAAAATATTATGTCAGTTAAATAGTTAGCCAATATTAGTTTGTTATTCTACATATTATATGTTTATATATTGTGATGGTTAATTTTATGTGTCAACTTGGCTAGGCCAGGATTCCCAGATGTTTGGTCAGACACATCTGGATATTGCTGTGAAGGTTTTTGTTTTTTTAGGTTAGATTAATATTTAAATCATTAGACTTTGAATAAAGCCTATTACCCTCCATAATGTGGGTGAGCCTCATCCTATTTGAAGGCTTTGGTAGAAAAAGACTGACCTCTCCTGAGGAAAAGAATTCTGCCTCTAGAGAGCCTTCAGACTCAAGCTGCATTAATTCTTCCCTGGGCCTTCATCCTGCTGGCCTACCCTGCAGGTCTTGGACTTGGCAACCTCCACCATTATATGAGCTGCTTCCTTAAAATGAATCGGTTTCTCTCTCTCTCCTCTCTCTCCACATGCATCCTTTTCTCTCTCTCTCTCTCCATATATATATATATATATATGTATGTATGTATACACACACACACATATACACACACATCCTCTAGGCACATCTATATGCACATCACAGCTATATTATCCACACACGCATAGTCTCTTGTAGATGCCTGATTACTTCTGACTACCTACTGGAAAGGTCTAGATAAAGGCAAAGAGTGCAGACAGCCTGAGTTCTTCCAGAACCCTAGCTAGCTCCTAATGAAGAACACAGCCTGTAACTGTCACAAACATCTCTACTTGTATGAAAAGAGCCGGTTTTCCTAGTTTGGTTAGAGATTCATCCTAGTCCTGTCCATTCTCTTCTCCCTCAAGGCCTGTTTCCCATCCATAAAATGAAGCCTGCCTGACACTCCCATGACAAACACAGAATTAAAGAGGCAAGTCCACTGACAGGTCCTCCTTTGCCACCCCTGTGGCTCTGTTGGTGGTGGCAGAAGTTCTAGGGAAGAGCCCCCGTCTGGCAGCCAGAAATCTCACAGGCTGGTCCCCAGCCACGTGACTCGGGGCAGCCCTCTTTCACAGGTCCCAGCTTTAGTGTCCTCCTTACCAAAACAGCGATGGGAATGATCACTCTATGGGTTTTTACAAAAATGCTCATGAAATCCTGTATGTGGTATTTCTGTATGAGTGGCAGTTTTTCACCCTCAGAAAGACCAGTCTGGCTGTGGAGTGAAAGCAAGCAGTTTCCAGGCTCTGCGTCAGAGCAGGGTCAGCCCCGGCAGTGCCCCAGAGGCAGCCAGGCTGGGTGACGGCCACGGCACAGGTGCCTCGTTGCTGCCGATGGGGAGGCGCCAACAGGGTCCTAACAGCCCTTCAGAGGCAGCGGCATTTCGGCTCTGAGTGCCCAGCCATTTTCCCTCCCCTAACACTGCTTGTCCATCCCCCTCGCCAGGTAAGGTCAGCAGACAGTCAGAACTTGCCCATATGATTCAGGGGCCGGAACAGCCAAGTGACTCAGTCACAAATCCTTGTTCTAAAGCCCTCTCATCACTCACCACCGCTGAGGATCAGGGAGACAGATGAAGACTGGAAAGAGAATCTAATTTGGAAAAAAAAACAAAACAGGGAAAACATCAGCAAGATTCTAATCAGAGAGTCAGGCCACTGGCAAAACAGAATCGTTTGTCAAATGTCTCCTGGAACTCAAACTTGATGTATCACTTTTCCTGTTATCTTAGGATTTGGGGGAAATGAAATACATTTTCATTTGACTAAACTCAGTCACCAACTCACACTGTGGCACTGAGCAAGTCATTTAGTAACCCTGAGTTCTCCGTTTTCTCTTCTATAATAAAACAAAGTGGTAGGAAATCAGGTTCCCAAGCTTCGGGCATTAGACTTCTGGGGATGTGATTTTTGCCATACATAAAGCTCCCCAGCTACTACTGTTTACCTAATACTGTTCTTTACACACATGTATACATTGAAAAAGGAAATTCTCTACCACCTCATAAATGTAAAAACAGCCTCTTGTACTTCTAATTTATAATGAATACAAAATTATTAAGATCTTTTAAATTCTCACGTGCCAGACCCCTGAATGCATTCTCATACTGTCTTTGGGAATCACTGGGCCTCCGCTCTGGCTTTCCACCAGTAAAAATCCTTAATGCCTGCAGCATTGCTGACTCCCAGGAAATCCTTCCTGACCTCCACATTAGGCTGATTCCCTCTGCATGTCCCCATGGAGGTGTTTGCTGTGCTTTTCTGTCATCACAGGAAAGTCTGTCCTCCCCGCTACAGGGCAATGGCTATCGTTCCAGATGACTCAGGTTCAGGGAGTGGTTCTGGCACTGCTGTGTGTATCAGCTTGATGATCTCACTTAACAATGTCGCTTCACATCTCCAAGATCAGTTTCTTTATCCACAGTGAGATTACTTGTCTGGTCCAAGGACACACTAGAAAGGGGCAGAGCAGGTACTGACCTCAGGTCTGCCTGGTTCCAGGGCCCATGCTCTCATCCCCAGTGGCAGGGCTTCCTGGTTGGTTGTGACACCTCCATGCCTGGAGCTGACCCCTACTGCCCTCCACAGGCTGTGTCACTGGTCCCATGAGCACCCACTTATGATTCCGGTTAAGACACTGCAGCACGCGCCTTATCTTTTCTGTAATTGTCAGCCTCTTCGAGTCGTCCTCTCTTCTCCTTTCTGACCCCTTCTGCACACACCACCAGGTTAGAGCACCTAGCACAGCCTTCATCATGCTGCAGGAAGCCAGCACCTCTCCCCTGCCAAGTGATGGCTTTGGGTAATCCATGCCACGAAACACCAGCAAACCTGGCGGCTCCTAAACGGAGTTCCGTGGTGGGGCCTCAAGGAGAGAGCATCTGAGAGGGCAGGTCGGCTTCACCTTTATTACCCTGTTGCTCCCTGTATAAAGTGTCATTTGGATAATGCTAAACCTGGCAAACTTAGTAACAGAATGACATCAGGACAGAGTTTGGAAACCCAGGCTCTTTCCTGGCCATGCCACCAAGTAGCTGTCTCTGGGCCTCATTCTCCTCACTGGTAATGTGGCAATGACCAGCCAGTCTTACAGCACTGGTGGGAGAGGCAAGGAGAGATAGTGGGCAATACTCAGGTGCACAAATGATGTACACATTATACGGGAAGTGTGCATGTCGACAAGCCCATGTGAAGAATCATTGTAGGGCCTTCTAATCTAAGAAGTATTCCTTAAATGCATTGCCAAGATGGCGCTCGCCAGATGAGCATGGGGTGGTGCCCAGGCATTTTGGCGGGCTATGACGTTAGTCTACCTGTGTTCCGGGTATCTCCCTATTGGTGGCGTGAGTCTTCTGCCAACGTGATCAGCTCGTGGACACCGTTTGCTTGCATTATGTGCCTTCCTGCGCGAAGAGCTTGTGACTGCTTGACCTTTATGCTGATTGGCCCATGAATGTTATATATACTCTGCTGTTTCCGCAATAAACGAGTTCCTGCTTTGACTGAGCTCCCTGTCGCGTCTGTTTGTCTCCGGCCTCGAGCGGCGAGGCGGAGGCTGGTGTTTGGGCCGACAGTCGGCACTCACCCTTCCTGGTCCTGCCTTGCCGGGGCATGTCTCCCCCTTCCCGTCCTCTCCGCAGGTTCGGAGAGGGCTCGGGGAAGGCTAAAACCCCGACAAATCATGATTCTTCTAGCGTTTGGAACAGCCTCTTCTCCCTTCTTCCCTTGCATGGGGCCTGGTTTCCACTGATGCTGATCTTGCGTTCATGCTGTTTTCTCTTGGGCTTTCCAGCCTGCATGGAAGCCATCTCTTTCCTCTCCATCAGTGCAAGTTACAGGAGGTCTTTGGGTCTCTGATCCAAGAGCCTGGACTGCTGATTCAGCACCAGCATATACACACCTGCCACCTCAGGGCTGGTCTAGCTTGCCGCGACCCTCATCACCTCCCTCTCTCCTCCCCGGAGTGTCTAGCCATGCTGGGACAGGTGAAAGCTGACTGGGTCAGTGTCACCACCATCAGTCTTCTCACTCACAAGCTCTCAGATGAGGCTGCCGCAGGAGGTGGCCGCAGCTCTGAGGACCTCTGCCCTCGGCTCTGCTCCAGATCAGCCTTGCCATCTGCTGCAACTGCCCCACCAATGGAGCGACAGGTCAAGGAGATAAGGGTTCTAATTGAAATACTCTTTATCAAGAGCCAAGACATTTGCATGATGCAAGACATCTCTGCTTGAGCCCTTTTTCTGCCCAGAACACGGACAGTCAGAGCATTCCTTAACCCCACAGATGGCTGCCCTGGGCAGCAGTGATGAGACTGTAGCCTCCTCAGCAACACCAGATTCAAGGGCATCAGGTTTTTGGCAGCATGAAGGTGACACTAGGCCAGGACTCACCTGCCCCAGGTGGGCAGCGATTATAAATCTGACAATAAATAAATGCTTTTACCTGGAGAAGCTTAACTCTATTTTGAAATTTAATTCTTTGAGCCTCCTGCCACAAATTTTCCCTATCTCCCCACTTTGTGGAAATTAAGACTTCTGATCTTACACAAAGCTGAATGCTAGGTGTTTTAATTGATTAATCAGTTTGCTAAGTACGAATAGGCATGGGTCTCTTTTAGGAAAATTAACTCCATTGGAGTGAAAATTCACATCACACATGGTTGACTCTTTAAAGTGAGATCCCTGCCTTCATTGAGAATGTTATTTGAATTACAAAAATGCAGTTTAGTTCTAACTTTTCTGGAATACATATAATAGAACATAAATCAAGGCCAGCCAGAAGCCTGAGTGTTATAAATCCTTCCTACAGAAAGACCCGGGGCAATGATTCCCAGACTTTAACGTCTTTCAGAATCGCCTGGACGGCTCGTTCATGTGCAGGCTCCGGGGCCTTTCTCCAGACCACAGTCTCATTATCTCTGGGGGTGAGGCCCAAGGGTCTGTAGCCGTAAGCAGCTCCCCTAAGGAAAGGCGGGCAGTCAGAGCCACAGTGTGGGAGGCCCCGTGTTGTACCAGGTCTCAAGGGGGCAGTCCTCCTGTGCTTGAGGATAGCTCGCCAGAGCTTGAAAAGCTTGGACAGCTCAGCCCCTGGCCCACTGCTCGGTGGGTGGCCGTCAGTGCAGCTGCCCGCTTTCACCCAAGCCAGGCTCCCGTGACTGAGAGAGCTGCACATGAGCACCCCAGAGAGCTGCGCTTCCTGATCAGAAGCTCGCGCTGGAAATGCTTCTACGGTTACAGACGGGAGAACAGAAGACAACGACGACGAGGGGAAAGGACTTGTCCACCAGCAGCCAGCAGCTCAGATAGGTGGGTGGGCAGAAGGCGTGGTCTCCTGATCCATCTGCCAGTGGCTGAGAGACCGTACGGTCTATATAGTTTTAAATTTTATCCAATGAGTCTAGGGTATATAGATAGAATAGAAGGTGACTGAACTTTAGGTTTCCACGTCTCAAAAAAGGGGTCAGGGTCCCTGAGGCCACCCAGCTTTATGGTTTCACATCGCCCTCTGGTGGGAAGGGTATGTCACTATGGTTTGTGATGTTTGAAAAACAGGCCGAGTTTACAGGCCTATATACATACGCATGAAATGTATGAAATCTATTGAGCTAGTCATTAATGCATTCAACAACTAATCACCCAGTGCTCAATATATGCCCGGGACAGTACCGTGTGAGGGACATAGCCATCAGCATGTCAGATATATCCCTGGCCCCTGCATACATCTTAGAGGGGAGCAGGGCATTCAGAACTCACACAAACCGAGTCAAACACCGCCAAGATATGAGTGCAGAAGGAGCTAGACAGAGTGCTGATATAGAAGGTGACCAGCAATGGACCCTCTTCAGGAAGATTTCTCTGAAGAAATCATGCAAAAGCTTGGATTTTAAAGACAAAAAAAGAATTAGCAAGGCAAAAGTTAGGAGGGGACAGGAGGCAGAGAATTGTAGGCAGGAAAGGGCCCTGTGACCCTGAGGTAGAGAGAGGGCCAGGTGGCCTGTGGGCAGAAGGGTAAAGGTGTGTGGCCAAGGGGGACACCACAGGACAGAAAGAGCTGTGGGGACAGCCGAGAGGAGGCACAAAGTGACCTGTGGAACGGAGGGCGGCCCGAGGACAGCTCAGGAGGCAGCTTCCAGCAGGGACTTGAAAGGTCACCTAGGCCATCCTTGGCAGGTGAGAAATCAGGCCCAGAGAATGGAGGGTCATGTAGCCGGCGAATGGCACAGTTTCTCTCCCACATCCCAAACACGCGAGCGGAGGACATCATTGCTCCCTAGACACTCCAGTCTCAGACAAAGCTCCAGCTGTCCTCCTCAGAATGGCCCTCTCCCAGTCTATGAGTACTTCAGTCTGAGGATCCATCTGCCACTACCCTGGGGAAGCGGGCTTCAGTGTCCGAGGACAAGCTGTGCATCCCGCTGGCTGCCCTCCATGCTGCACTACCCCTGCCCCACTGGCTGCCGCTATGTGTCTAGGTGTGCTGTGCCCTCTGTCCCTTTGGGGTCTGTCCACAAACACTTCTTTCCCCTCAGACCTCGCTTTCCCCTTTTTCTAGCCTGGCCAACTGCCACCCATTCTCCAGGCCTTAGCTTAGACCTCCTCCTCTCCGGAGGCCAGCCCCATTCTCCCTGGAGCCTCTGCTCTGAACCCGCCCATCAGGGCACTGGTCACGCTGCATCTTCAGTGCATTTCCTTGGCCGTCTTCCCAGCAGACTTGAGCACGTGGAGGTCAAGGACTGTGATTATCTCATTTCTCCTGTATCCTCGCTGTTAGCACAGTACCTGGCACTTAGAACGTGCTTAGAACTATGCCTTAAATAAATAAATGAAGGAAAATAAATTACTCTAACCTGAATCACCTTCTTTTCCCCACCCTGCACGGCGTTTCTCATTTCCATCCATCCATCGCCCTCTGTCCTCTTTACGTCTAGAAGGGCCTGCTTGCTGCTACAATCTGGCCCAAGGCAAAAACCAGCCCTGCTGCAGCCCAGGCAATGATTCATCAACCTTATTACTTGTGGCAGCTGCTGGTGTCCCCTAATCTCCCCAGGGAAAGTGGAGCGAGAAGCAATAAGAAGCTGTCTACATTTCAGGCTTATTAGACTTTCTATCCATCACCAAGCCTGTTTTCATGGTGACTAGGAATGCATTTGAAAGTTGAGTTCTCTTTCTTACCAAATTCCACAGCATTCTGAGGCTGGGATCTCTCTTGGGGAACCCATAAACCATCATAAACTTCAAGGCCAAAACTCTGTATGAAATAGCTGCACAGTGATTCAGCTTACTGCCCAGCTTGCATACAAAAGGCCTACCGGTGGTTCTGTTCAATCAATGGCTATCGAAGGCCTATTATGTGCCAGGCTGTTCAATCAGTGGAGAATCCTCAACTTTGTTCTTGCTCTGCAGAGCTAACATTCTAGCAGGAAATACAGAATTAAGCAACTTATTACACAATTATTCAATGACAATTGAGATGCAAACCGAGGAAGAGAAGTGCAAGGTGCCTAGAGAGCACGGCCAGAGTGGCCTGGCCTCATCTGGGAGGTCAGGGCAGCTGCCCTGAGGCTGGGACCTTTGCCATGAGAGCTGAAGGGTAGGTAGGTGTTTAAACTAGGAAAACAAGGGAAAGAAGTGTGTGGGATGTGTGTGTATGCACAAATGTGTGAATGCACACAAATGTGAGCAGGTGTAGCCATAGGTGTACTGCGGATGCGTGTATGCACGTGTGCACCTGTATGTGTGTAAGCATTTATATGCCACCTAAGTGTGAGCATGTGTGAATGCACGTGTGTGCACGTGTGCGCCACAAGTGTATCAGTGTCCAGGTGTGCAGGTGCCTGTGTGGATGTATGTGTCTCTCTTATAGAGTCACTCTTCAGCCTTTGGGCCTCTTTCCCCCAACAGTAAGTCATCAGTGCAAAGCAGGTTTCAAGGCTTTTCTACATGGAGCCTGTGACTCTCAAAATCGTTTCAGCTCATAGATGATTCCACAACAATAACAAAAACAGCTGCCCCATGTTAACTGTGTGGCAGTCATTGTGCCAGACGCTCTGTGTGCTCTCTCCTCCTCCAGCAGCCCCAGGAGGCAGGCAGGAGTGTTGCCTCATTTTGCAGAAGAGGAAACAGAGATTCAGGGAGAGGAAAGGCTTTTGCCAAGGTCGTGCAGCAAGTCGTTTTGGAGCTGTGATTTGAATGCAGGTCCGTTTGACTTCAAAGCATATGCTTTAATCTGCCAAGCTCTTTCCTGTCGAGGAACACAGTGCATTAGCCACATGGCAGCCCCCCTCCCACTGCTACTGTGACAATACCCTCCCAGCAGCGAATGGAAAAGCTTTCCACTAGTCCTGTCCCAGTCTAACCACCAAGTCACTGTGTGACCTTAGGAAAGTCCCTCCTCCTTGTGGCCCTTGAGTGTTTCCTGAGCTCTGTGGGATGGCTTGGCTCCACCACCCATCAACAGCAGGCAGGTTACATAATTTCTTAAAATCCCTGTGTCCTACCTCTAAAATGCAGCCAATAATGTGCATTCCAGAAAGTACTGTTATAGGGATTAACTGAGCTCATGCATGCAAAACGCTCAGCCTGGTGACTGCCTCATAACGCATGCTCGGGAAACTGTAACTGTCATTGATGCTGAGGGATCCGGCAGACCTGGATCCAAACATCTGCTCTGCCTTCTAATGGCCATGTGCCCTTGACAAAAGTTACTTGGCTGTCAAACTTTCCTTACTTTAAAAATGGGAATAAAAATAGTACCTACTTCACAGGGTTGTCTGAGGAATAAATGAAATCACAAAGTGCCTGCCCTGCCAATGTTAGCTAACATAATTATTTGCATACATCGTACGATATTACAAGTAAGGGTTATTTGGGATCTAATTTTGTTTCAGTTCAGGGTTTTAGAAGAAAATGCAAGAAAGCCTCTGGTATGACTAGATTTGCTAGATATTGAACTCTGTGTAAAAGTTTTTTTAAAAAGCAGACCTGGTTCATGGGTCAGTGGAAATTCAGTTTCCTTTTGACTCTGAAGCTGGAAGTTCAGTGCAGTTTATTCTGATGCTGGCTCACAGAAAGGTCAGGTTCAAGGCTATGACCATGAGTAAGTGACTCACCCTTGCCAAAAGCTAGAATCGTGGCCATATTCTAAATATTCATGCTGTAATAAACCAAACCTGCCCAGCTATCAGGGGTCACAAGTGCCTCTCACTCAGTGGAGTTCAGTCATTCATCCAATTCAGAATTATTGACCATATGCCTCATGCCAGACACTGGGCACTGGGCATGCTGGTGGCTGGTAGGATGAAACCTG
>JAVSCE010019218.1:0-13248 GCA_032199065.1 Smutsia gigantea
GGGTGGCTCGTTCGACATCTTCGCTGCTTCTCCTGGACCTGGAAGGAAAACTTGGAAATGAACTAGGCTCCCAGCTCCTGCGCTTGCCAAGCTAGGCACGCTTCTGTGATGAAGGGCTACTGTACAAGGTGTATGACAGTCCTCAGAGCTGCCCCCACTGAGCCCAAGCACACAGGGTTTCCTGTGGCTCCTTCCACAGGTATCCCCTGCCCTCAGGGTTCAGGTCACCTTTTAGTCCTCTGCCCATAAATCTCCATGGGCTGATGGGCTGGGACGATTCCTTCAGGAGAGGTTACAGCTCCCTCTGGATCCTGGAGATGCCCCACCATCGCCAGTGTGACCTAGTCCAGAGCCACCATCCATCCTCTATACCTCTCAAGAAGCTACTAACTTCAGCAGTCACCTGCACTTACTGTATGAAAGCCAGAGGGCAAGGGTGCTGTTTGAGGAGGACAGAACCCGAGGGGGTTCTCACCCAGTAGCTTGGGAGCCTGATCTAGGGCTCCCCACTAATGGCACTAGTAGCCTCTGAGCCAAGGCCCTGACGCCTGCTTGTGGGAAGGCATCTTGGAGAGTTACCTCAAATCCCAGGTACTCAGAGGTGGTAGGCAGGTGGGGCTCCTTCCACTGCCAGACTGGGCAGACACGCAGGGCTCTGGGGAGCTGTTTTAGGGGAAGAACAAGAGATGGCACCCTTAACTCTGAGGCAGGGGCCCCAAACTAGTGCAGGGCTGGACTTGGGCACCTGGCCCAAACACAGCCATCCTCCTTCCATCTAGTCTCCCCCATCCCACTCTTCAGCTACCCCTTTCCCCTCTCAAGGCTGCTCACGGCCAGTCCTCTGGGTCCTCTTCCCCACTAGGTCCCCCTACCTGCCCCGGAATGAACCACACCCCCTACAGGAAGGAATGAGGACCAAGGGCTTTTCCCCACTACAGCAGCACTCAGGGCCAGATGTGCCTGGTCTGGCATCTGCTCTTCGTGGTTTTTCTTGGGCAGTGGACAGGGTGGGAAGGAAGAAAATGGTGTCTCACAGTGAAAGTTCCATCATTTCTATCCTTCATGAGGTTCCCTAAGCACCTGCCATGGGGGCTGGGGGAGAAGCAGCAGTTTGGCAGCCTCTTCCTGCCCTGCTGCATCCTGTCCCTTTTAGTACAGCTCTCCTTTTCCCTCTATTCTACATCATGGAAAGGCTAAAAGTTAGTAGCATTGTGAAGTGGGGCTCAGTTGTTTCTTTTAACTGAAATAGTATGAACTAGAAAAAAAAATCTAAATGGCACAAATAGACATACAGTGAAAGCAACTCTCCTAGTGTAGCTCCCTCCTAGAGCCTGCCAGTGTTCAGTTCAGAACCAGACAGGGATGAAGGGCCCCTAATAATCATGCCAGGGAAGAGGGAGCCTGAAATCAGTAAATTTAACAAATCAGTTAAGCAAGGACAGAGGGGGCAAGGCCAAGCAACAAAAGACAAAACGACAACAAAAAAAGCAAGTTCAATTTCACCAAAATTAAAAACTTGTGCTTTGAAGGACACCATCAAGGGGGTGGAAGGACAACTCAGAATGGAGGAAAATTTTGACAAATCATGTATCTGCTAAGAACTTGTCCTTTATATAAAGAACCGTAACAACAACAACAAAACAATTTAAAACATGGGCAAAGGATCTGAACAGACATTTCTCCAAAGATAAATGCTCAATAGGTACATGAGAAGTGGCTGAACATTGTTAGAGAAAAGGAAATGCAAATCAAAACCACAGTAAGGTACCATTTCATGCCCACAAGGATGACAAGTATTAGGTAGAGCAACTGGAACCCTCACACCCTGCTGCAGGGATGTGGAACAACACAGCTGCTGTGGAAAACAGTCTGGCAGCTCCTCAGAGAGTTACCATAGTTACCAGGTGACCCAGTTACTCCACTCCTGAGTGTATACCCAAGAGTACCGAAAACATGTCCACACACAAACTTACACACAAATGTTCATAGCAGCATTATGTATAATAGCCAAAAAGTAGAAGTAACTCAAGTGTCCAACTGCTGGATGGATAAATAAGCTGGGTATAGCCACATCTTGTAGTATTATTCAGCCATGAAAAGGAATGCAGTACTGATACTACGACCTGGATGAACCCTGAAAACATGCTCAGTGAAAGCAGCAGACACAAAGGACCACATATTGCATGTCTCTTTACATGAAATGTCCAGAACAGGCAAACCAATATGGACAGCAGGCTAGCGGTTGCTGGGGCTGGTGGGGGGCGAGGTGGGGAAGGGACAGGGAGCAGGAAGAGAATGGTGGTTTGCGGTTGCCTTCGGGGTGATGAAAATAAAATGATTGCACAAGTCTGAATATACTAAAAACACTGTATTGCACACTAAATGGGAAATTGTATAGTATGTGGATTACTATGTCAGTAAAACTTATTAAATAACCTGAAGGAAAACAAAATTGCCTAATCTCATCACCCTAATGCAGTCAGTGGCTGTGTATTCCCTGCTAGTCTGTATGCACAGGATATAGGTGATGTCAAGACAAAGTTTTAAATCTTTTTAACATTGTGTCACATGTATTTCCTCCATCTTGTGAGATCCCATGGTAATTCATTTAGTATTCTCTAAAATCAGCCAGCCCATCAATGTTTCCTTGACCAACCTTTATTAAAGCACATAGAATGCTATTTGTTACTTCCGTTTAAGAAAGGTTAACACCTTTGGCTAAATATGGCAGAAGGGAGATTTTTAGGTCAAAAGGTGTGGACATTTTATGCCTTTTGTGAAGGATGATTCCGATCTACAGTGAAAATTTTGGGTACTACTGTTTCACTAATTCATAATGTTAAAATGACACTTGGTTTTTATTTCTTTGACCACTATGAGGCAGAACATCTTTCCAAGTGTTTGTTATACACCCACTCCTGTGAGTTGCTACTGATACTTATCCTTTGAAGGCATGGAGGCCAAAGGACTGGACTTGTCTGAGCTTATGTGGCAGGTTAGAGGCAGAGCTGAATCTAGAACCCTGGCATGACTCTCCCACTCCCTGCCCCCTGCCCACAGGTGAATTCCAACAGTACAGGGTAAGACTGGGCAGCAGCAGAGGTTCCAGAGGACATCACAGAAGGTCCCCTTGCCAAAGCCACTCCCTGCTAACGGGAGTGAAGAGCAGCCTTTCTCAGAGAGGCCCTCATCTGTGAAGAACTGTAATACACTGTGTGTTAGAACACGGCTGGCACCTGCTCCCATCTGACACCCTTCTGGGATGACTGGGTGGCACCACTGTTCAGAGTGAAGCCCCAGCTTACCAGGGAACTGGCCAGGCCCTGGGATGCACTGAGCAGGCGGGAAAGAAAGGCTGTGCTGTGTTGGCGGGTCGCTTGAGCACCTTCAGGTTCCAGGAGGAAAGAACTTGGCCTGGGTGGTCCTGCAGCATGCACACACACACCACCTCAGAATGCAGGCCTTGCCTTTGCATCAGAATCACAAAATCTAATTCCACAGTTTCCTACAGCACAGGAATTCTACTTCTGGAATTCCACTATCATGATGGCACAAGCCCTACACACAGGGCAAAGGCCTCCCTTGATGTCCACCGACCGTAAGCAGCCCTCTGTACCTCAAGCAGGCACAGCTGCAGGCCACAGGGATGCCTAGCAGTGTACAGCGTGCTTCCCCTCCAGGCACCAAGCGCACCACTGCCTGTTCCTCCTGCCCCTTCCCTTGCAGCAGGGCTCTGCTGCCCCTCCCTCTGTCCTCCTCTCTGCTCCACATCCACACCTGTCCTCCAGCTGCCTTCTGGAACCCACAGAGACTGGGGGCAGGCCCCTTCAATATGAAGGAGGTTTCTGAAAAATGGCTCGTGAGGATTTCCAGAATTCAAACCCCAGTTCCCCTAGTGCCTCCCAATATAAAACCAAATGTGCATTCCCACAAAACTGCATTGTCTAAGATATGGTGGGAACTAAAAGAATTCAGTAATTAAAAAAAAATCACATATCCAAAAATCAAGGCAGTTTTCCAATAAAAAGGCACTCTGTTCAAATAAAGCTACAGTTGCAAAAGTGGAATCTGCTGGTGCAGCCTCAGCAGCTTTGTTGTTGGGCAGGCAGCAGAGCGCTGGTTACAAGAGGCTAAGGACGGGGCCACAGACCCTGGGGTCCTTGGGAGCCCAGTGAAGGACACAGGCCTCTCCGCCTCCTGTTTAGATGTTGTAGCCATGAATCGTGAAGTGTCCCAAAACCACCACGAACCTATCACAAGCTGAACCAGGAGTTCTTCTGGGGGCCCAGAGAACTTTACACAGTGCACCTCTTTACACCTCTTCATTCTGCGGATGCAAATGGATTACCCACTCAACATAATAGTAAAATACAAATACACTATCTCAGAACAGAGCTAGAGATTCAGTTGACCACTGAGCAGCTGGCCAGCCGGCCATGGCCCCTAGGATGCTGGAGCTCAAGACCCCTCTGCCACAGGCTTAGGAGTGGCTCACTCATCCGGACTCAGCCATGAGCATTGGGGCAGAGATGTTCTCTGTCAGGCAAAGCACATTTAATGAGAAGGAAAATTCTTAAATGAAGTCCTTTGGTGAGTTTAACAACACTGGTGCTCTTGTCAGAGGCCCAGCGAGGTGTAGCCAGTCACACCCAGCACAGACCATGAGGGCAGCATATTCTAGGAATGCATCTCTTCCAAGCCCTATGGGACTGCAGAAATCCAGGAGATGTTCTTGTGTGAAGACCTTGAGAAGCAGTAATCCTAGCCCATCTGAAGGAACGGTATACTCTCTGGGTGTTTGTGATGGGTGCTACACCGTGCCACACCCTGAACAAGTATTAACTGTCTTCAGACCAGCCCTGGAAGTCTGGGTTGGAACTAAACGATCTGGAAAGTGTGCAGGACAGAGGCTGGGTTACTGGATGGCACTCCGTCACAGGGGCTTCAAGGATCAAACTGACAAATGAGATCAGCATCCCCCCGACTGCATTTTCAGGTTGAAGCCCGGCCTGGAAGGAACAGTCCTGACCTTCGCTGGGGCAGGGCGGCAGCATAGGGCAGGTGGCTGGAGTTAGAAAGCTCCAGACTTTTTTTTTAAATTAATGTATTATTGATATACACTCTTGTGAAGTTTTCACATGAAAAAAACAATGTGGTTTCTACATTTACCCATATTATTGTGTCCCCCCCATACCCCATTGCAGTCACTGCCCATCAGTGTAGTAAGATACCACAGAGTCACTATTTGCTTTCTCTGTGCTACACTGTCTTTGCCCATGACACCCCCACACCATGTGTGCCAATCATAATACCCCTCAACGCCTTCTCCCTCCCCTTTGGTAACCGCTAGTCCCTTCTTGGAGTCTGTGAGTCCGCTGCTGTTTTGTTCCTTCAGTTTTGCTTCGTTGTTATACTCCACAAAGGAGGAAAATCATTTGTTACTTGTCTTTCTCTGCCTGGTTTATTTCACTGAGCATAATATCCTCCAGCTCCATCCATGTTGTTGCAAATGGTAGGATTTGTTTCTTATGACTGAATAGTATTCCATTGTGTATATATACCGACTTTTCTTTATCCATTCATCTACTGATAGACACTTAGCTTGCTTCCATATCTTGGTATTGTAAATAGTGCTGGAATAAACATAGGGGTGCATATATGTCTTTTTGAATCTGAGAAATTATATTCTTTGGGTAAATTCCTAGAAGTGGAATTCCAGGGTCAAACGGTATTTCTATTTTTAGTTTTTTGAGGAACCTCCATATTGCTTTCCACAATGGTTGAACTAGCTTACATTCCCACCAGCAGTGTAGAAGGGTTCCCCTTTCTCCACATCCTCACCAGAATTTGTTGTTCTTAGTCTTTTCGATACTGGCCATCCTAACTGGTGTGAGGTGATATCTCACTGTGGTTTTAATTTGCATTTCCCTGATAATTAGTGATGGGGAGCATCTTTTCACGTGCCTGTTGGCCATCTGAATTTCTTCTTTGGAGAATTGTCTGTTCATATCCTCCGCCCATTTTTTAATCAGGTTATTTGCTTTTTGGTTGTTGATGCGTGTGAGTTCTTTATGTATTTTGGATGTTAACTCCTTGTCAGATATTGTTTACAAATGTATTCTCCCATACTGTAGGATGCCTTTTTGTTCTGTTGATGGTGTCCTTTGCTGTACAGAAGCTTTTTAGTTTGATGTAGTCCCATGTGTTCATTTTTGCTTTAAAAGCTCCAGACTTTTGAGAAAGCCCTTGAGGACTCCAGTATATCATGAGCCCACATGTCCCTGATGCTGTTCACTATGTTCATAGCACAGGCAGTTTCCTTGAGGGGATCAGCAACAAGACCCATAGTATGGAAAGGGCCATGGCCTGCCACATAAGACTCAGGGGAGCTGGAGATAGATTTAGGGGAACTCAAGGGATGGGAGATGATGTGTCCAGGAAAGGGAGGTAGTGAGTGGTCTCTGGGACCCCTACAGGGCAGAGAAGCATCTGTGTGTGCCCCTCGGTCCACCGGGGAATGGGGCCACCTGGGGCCCAATCTGGCCCGTGTCCATGACCAGCACATCCTAGTACCCACCAGGCTTTTATGTAGGCAGGACTTACTCAGGTCACCTTAAACTGAGATGAAGCCTGTCCCCGCATCTGTCTGTGGGCCCATGCCTGCCCAAGCCCCACAGTAACTTCATCTCACCTTCCCAAGGGGTGGCTGGGGCAGTCAACAGTTCTCCCAGGCACAGGACCAGGCACTTTCTGCAAAGCCACTTCACAGCTCCCCTCAGTTGAGAGGAATCCAGTGCCATTTGATGTCGGGACAGAATCAGCAGCCATGGCAGAGGCACAGGAAACAAATAGAAACTGTTCAGCCCCTCCCTCCCCGGCACACAGCTCCGCCCTCAGCCCCTCTCATGAGCAGCTCTTGTTTCTCCAGAGAGGCTGGGAGGGGCCGGGGAAGCCTTGGCAGATGTGAGGATGGAAATAACCTGAGATTCCTCCTATAGGTTTTAGGGTATGTGGCCATGAAATCATGCAAAACTGCCTCACAGCCCCACAACTTCAATCCCAGGCCATTTGCGTCCAATACAATCAACAGCCACTGAGAAACATGACAGCTCTGAGGAAAGGACAGTTTTCCAACGTGGGGCCAGGATGGCAGGAACTAAAGACCCTACCCCAGCTCCCATTCAGAGGGGAAGGATTTGCCTGCCAGACTGCCAATTAATGGGAAAATAGGGTGAGCATGGGAAGAGTCTGAGTTCGGAAGTCAGACAACCATGGCCTTGAATCCTGTGACCTTGTGTGGGTTGCTGACCCTGAGCCTGGGTCTTTTGGGGAACCTGGCAGCCACAGTGAAGACGGACAAGGCTTTCCTCCATTGTACATTTTTTAAAACAATGAGAAGGCATTTGTATATTATTTGTATAACGAAAAATAAAAATTTGAGAAGAATAGTTTTAGGAGAGATCAGTGATGGGCAGCTTTGATTCCTGGTGACAGAGGGAGGAGGGCTGGGGTCTCCCCACGTCCCAGGGAGGAGTCAAAGGCACAAGACTCAGAGGCCCTGGGAAATGCCTCTGGTGGTCTGCTGTGCTCTGCACCCAGCTGCTCAGCATCACCCTCTGCAGGGGAGTTGCTGACCCAGGGCCAGAGCTAGGCCACCTGGAAGCAGCCTAAGGCAGTCCAGGCCAGCCCCACCGGCACAATATGCTTCTCATTGGCTACAACCATGCTGCCAAATCAGACTGTCCCGCCCCCATGGCATCTCCCGCCCCGGACAGGGCCTTGGAGAACAGACACCTATATCGCCCTCTGGAGGAAGGGCCAGCCTGAGAGGGCAGGGGGTTGCATGCCGACCCATCTGCCCCAAGTGCGTGCTCCTGGAGGGCGGGGCGGGGATGAGGCAGAGATGAAAGGAGAGGATGGCGTCCAGAGGAGGTCTTTCTGACATCAGTTTCCCCCAGAGTCTGCCGACGCAATGGTTCTCAGGACCTCATTTCTATTCAATTACTGAGGATTCCAAGAAAATTTTGCTTTTTTGAGTTATGAAGTGAAGAATTTTAAAAACTTTTTATTTCATTAAAAAATAACTCATTACATGTTAACAGATAAATTTTTTAAATAACTACTTTCTAAGACAACTACTTTCAAGAAGACTGGCATTGCTTCACATTCTTACAAACCTTTCAAATGTCTGGCTTAAGAGAAGACAGCTGGATTCTCACAGCTGCTTCTCCATGTATCTGCTGTGATAGGTTGTTTTGGTTGAAGAATATGAAGATATACTTCAGCCTCCCATAGACAACAGTTTGGAAAAGGGAGGGGATTGGAATAGTCAGATCACTGTGGGTATTCCTCAACACTATACCCAAACTTGACAAGTGGTGGTTTCTTAAAGGTTAGTTGCAATATGGAATCTGAATCCTTAACAATGAATTCTTCCCACTCTTGTTACATTAAAATTCATTGGTCTACCTTGATTTGGATGGATCTTTTACACATGCATGGTTTTGTAACAGCATGCATGGGTCATCTGGAAAATAATGGTTCACAGTTATGCAGATCTAGCAATGCTGACACATCTCCTTATATAATATCCCCTCAAAAAAAAATCACATTGTTAATATCACTACCAATCTCCTAAGTCTCTATTAGGAAGCTGTCAAACTCACAGTAGCTGTTACAAGTTTTCCAAAATCCTAATTTTCATTTGACAGCTCAAGTTTTATCATTAGTAAAAAAGAGAATAACAGATTTCATTGGCAACATACATAAAAACAGTCATGTTTCCTTGAAGCAGCAGGCTCACTTTGTTCATTTTCAAGAAAATGGCTGCTTTATCTCCAAGTCTGAGTAACCAAAGTTTGTGTGTCATTTCTTCTTTTAAATAAATATGGAGCTCCACATAAAAGCTAGCTCAGCTCACAACTCACACAACTGTATGCATGCATTTCCTTGAAGCATTCATCCTTAATGTATGACGCAGATTTCACCACATGGGATGTGAACTTGAGGATCAAGATTTAATAAAGTTAAAATTTTGTTACTGCTTTTTCTTAAAAGAAACTCATGTATATGTGTGTGTGTGTCTGTATGTGGTGAACACATTAAAACAATGACTAGCACAGTTTATGCCACTGCCTTCAGATGAGCTAAGCCCAGCAGTAATTTCATTCCCCACTGCTTCTCCACCACCAATGCAAATGCCAACACCATGAAAAAAGGCGATGTAACTAATAACTTCTTAGTGTTGTTGTACAAATAGTTCTGACCTTCAGCCCCCGGCAAGGTCTCAGAAAGCCTCTAGGAGGTTAACTGTACATCTCCTGTCCAGAAACACTATGCTAGAGGAACCCCACAGACGGTTTACGCAGGGTCAGGGCCCCACAACAAGAGAAACTGAGAGCCGGCCGTCCCGGTAAGCCTCTGAGCTTGCTATTGCAGCGCCAAGGCCCCAGCCCAGGGATGTGACTGCTGTAGCGTGCAAGGCTTCAAAGGAACACCAGCCTAGTTCAAACCCTGCTCCACCACTTTCTGACTGCACGACCTTGCTGAGCCTCTGTTTCCTATTTGTTAATGGGAATCATGAGCAACTCTCAGGTTGGAGCAAGGTTTAAAATAAAGTGTTGACAGAGAAGACAAGTAGTGATTCTATAGCATCTTACTACGCGGATGGACAGTGACTGTAATGGAGTATGTGGTGGGGACTTGATAATGGGGGGAATCTAGGAACTGTAATGTTGCTCATGTGATTGTACATTAATGATACCAAAAAAAATAAAAAATAAAGTGTTGACAAAATGCCAGAGCAGCACAAAATGCCCCAGCACACACCAGTCTCATCAGAAAATGGCACCTGCTGTGTCATCATGTATTATGAACAACTTCCAAAGGGAAGGAGAACAAAACAGGCACTGACGCCTCTGCTACAGCAGCTTCTGCTCCTGCAACTGTGGGAATCCAGCGTGTGCTCCCCAGGGTTCCCAGAGGCTTTTGTAATCAAGCCCAGCCTGAGCACCTCAGCCCAGCAGAGTTCATCTGTGGCACAACCAAGGTGAGACTGCTCGCTCTGTGGGACTCCTGAGGCATTTTTAGGAAAGGAAGAGAGACCAGCAATCCTTGTTAAGGGCCACCTCTCGTTTCAGGCAGCTGTCTTAGAGCTCCATGGTCAGTAATGCCCCTGGGGAGGGGCAGCTGCAGGACCGTGAGTCCCAGGGCTGGGCTGGCCTGCCTGCTGCCTCTCCCCAGACGACCTCACCCTCGTGGCACCACGGCACCAGGATGCCAACTGGCCCCAGAAGGCAGCTTCCAGGCATCTGGCCAGGATTAGGCCTTCAGGCTTTGCTACGGAAACCGGGAGGCAGCTTTCTGCCTTGTCAGCAGCCACCCACCTGCTAAACAAAGGAGGTGCCCACTGCTCCAGGAGGGGCCAGGCCTGAGTGAAAGCCAAATACGCTGCTGGGCACCCAGAGGACAAGAAGGACAGCACTCTACTTGGCCCCTGCTGAGCACACAGGCCTGCGGGACACATCTCCCAGGAATCCTGACCCACACGTGGCTTCACTGTCCACCCCCTGCCTGCCTGCCCTGGAGGCCGTGTGAGAACTGAGACACAAATGTGGACAAGCCATGGAAGGACGAGGCAATATGAGGTGTCGTTACAACTGATTTACCAGAGATGGCTACTGACTCCTTGGAACGCTGCATATTGTCCTGTTCTCCCAAATCTCCAGGGTGAGCTTAATAACAGCCTGTGTGGTGGTCATTTATCAGAGGCCCTCAGAGGGGAGACAGTGCTTCCTCTTGGAATAACCACCTGTCTGTTCCTGACAGTTACGTATCATCAACTTTGTGCCAGGTTCAGGCTGGGGAAGTGGCAGGGAGTGAGAGGCCTGCCTTCCAGAAGCTTACCATCGAGGAGACAGGCATTTAAATTGTTAGGCAGGAAAATAGGTATGAGTGGGGTGGAAAGAGAATAAGGCCAGGAAAGCCCACTACAAAAGCCCCAGAGTTAATGAGTTAAAGCTCAAAAAGCCAGGAGTACCTCAGCCTGGAATGTTTCAATATTCCCCAGATAAAGGAGGGTACCTCAGCATACCCTATATCTTTATTGTGTTAATAATGCAGGCCCAGCTTATTCTTTAACTTAACCTATATGCTGATTTTTCCTCCTCCAGCCCCTAATCAAGTAATTTACAACCTGGGCAATTAATAGGCAAGCAAGCCCAGCCATAAACAACATAGTAAAAGCAAGAAAGATTCCATCTTAAAGATGAGATTGCATTTTAAAACCCAGGAAGTTAAGAAGTAAAATTCTTTTTTTTAATATAATTTATTTTATTATCATTAATCTACAATTACATGTGCAATATTATGGTTATTAAACTACTCCTTCATCAGGTCCCCCCCACCAACCCCATTACAGTCACTGTCCATCAGCGTAGTGAGATGCTATAGAATCACTACTTGTCTTCTCTGAGTTGTACTGCCCTCCCCGTGCCCCCCCAACATTACATCTGCTAATCGTAATGCCCCTTTTTCCCTCTTATCCCTCCCTTCCCACCCATTTTCCCCAGTCCCTTTCCCTTTGGTAACTATTAGTCCGTTCTTGGGTTCTGTGAGTCTTCTGCTGTTTTGTTCCTTCAGGTTTTTTTCTTTGTTCTTATACTCCACATATGAGTGAAATCATTTGATACTTGTCTTTTTCGGCTTGGCTTATTTCACTGAGCATAATACCCTCTAGCTCCGTCCATGTTGTTGCAAATGGTAGGATTTGTTTTCTTCTTATGGCTGAATAATATTCCATTGTGTATATATGTACCACATCTTCTTTATCCATTCATCTACTGATGGACACTTAGGTTGCTTCCATTTCTTGGCTATTGTAAATAGTGCTGCAATAAACATAGGGTGCATCTGTCCTTTTCAAATTGGGCTGCTGCATTCTTAGGGTAAATTCCTAGGAGTGGAATTCCTGGGTCAAATGGTATTTCTATTTTGAGTTTTTTGAGGAACCTCCATACTGCTTTCCACAATGGTTGAACTAATTTGCAGTCCCACCAGCAGTGTAGGAGGGTTCCCTTTTCTCCACATCCTCGCCAACATTTGTTGTTGTTTGTGTTTTGGATGTTGGCCATCCTCACTGGTGTGAGGTGATATCTCATTGTGGTTTTAATCTGCATTTCTCTGATGATTAGCGATGTGGAGCATCTTTTCATGTGCCTGTTGGCCATCTGAATTTCTTCTTTGGAGAAGTGTCTATTCATGTCCTCTTCCCATTTCTTAATTGGATTATTTGCTTTCTGTTTGTTAAGGTGCATGAGTTCTTTATATATTTTGGATGTCAACCCTTTATCAGATATGTTTTTCATGAATATATTCTCCCATACTGTAGGATGTCTTTTTGTTCTACTGATGGTGTCCTTTGCTGTACAGAAGCTTTTCAGCTTGATATAGTCCCACTTGTTCATTTTTGCTTTTGTTTCCCTTGCCTGGGGAGATATGTTCATGAAGAAGTTGCTCATGTTTATGTCCAAGAGATTTTTGAAGAAGTAAAATTCTTAACATACTCTTTAGCAAACAGACAATAACTCAGCCAACCTTGGGGGCTGCACCGGCTGTCTTGTTTGAAAGCTCCCAGACCAAGATGCCCGAATCTCAGGGAGAAATCAGAGCAGTAAATTTCTTGTGTTAAGTTCATTTTAAACATTCGGGACCACTTAACAAGTCTGCACCTCCAACCCTTGGTCACATTCCTGAAAAATCCTTAAAAGGGGGAACCCCCAACCCTTCGGGGCGCTCCTCTCTCTAAGGTCGCCCGCACTTTCTAAGTGCATAGACTTTTTCTTTCAATAAAACTTAAACCTTTCAAGGCACCTCTCCTCCCTGAGGTCGCCTGCTGCAGTTTTTCTCTCTTTAAGTAACTTCAAATAAAACTTTTACTCTGCTTCACTACTGTCTTTGCCCTTCAATTCTTTGTTGTGGTGGGGACAAGAACCAAGGAAAATACACAATTCCCCCAACAAAATCACACCCTAAGCCCCGAAACTAATTACAAAGTGTGACCTCCCCAAGCAAGCCGGAAGGAAGAGTTAATGACAAGAGCAGGCAAAGGAGGGGGCAGGGGAGTAAGGCCGGACCTAAGGAAGGAGGCTGTGCCACTGCACTGCCTGGAGCCGGTGCGAGAGCTGAAGTGCTGCTTCAAAGGCACCCAGCTGCAGGGGCTGCTCTGCCAGAACGCGCAGACCTCGGATC
>JAVSCE010019219.1:0-96815 GCA_032199065.1 Smutsia gigantea
GAAGTTGCAGGCTCGCTCGGCTGCCCCACCCCTCTGTTTTATACCCCGCCTCCCGACAAACTGCACCTAAATGTGCTTCTGCAACTTGATTTTTTCCTTATAATATTAGCTATGTTCTTTGCATTCTTTTTCTGCAGTTTGGCGCTCCTTTGTAGGAATAAAGCACAGTTTACCCATTCAGTACAGGCGGCATTTCAGTTAACAGCGTAGCGCCAACACAAACACACTGCTGCCAGTTCCAAGTGTCACCTCTGGGGGCACAGGGTAAAATTGCAGTATTTCCAGAATCTCTCACCTGGCCCTAGAGTATCTCCATATCAATAGGTGTTCCCAAGGGGTTTGGGAAGAAGTTCATCTCCATACAATAGGTAATTACAGGGGAGATTGAGGGCATAACTGGACTGGAGAGGTTGGGTGGGGTCCCTTTTTTGCAGCCTGGTCACACGCGGGCGAGCAGAAGGGGATGACTGCTTGTACGCAGTAAATGGGTTTCTCCCACTTTATTTCTCCCTTTGACTGATTTCGGTTTCAAAGGAATTTTGCCCCAGGAGTTCCCCCCACCCCCGGAGTTACAGACACCCGTGGTTTCTGTGTACCTAATCTCCTCCATGATTTATGCCTACCTGCAGCTTGGCTATTAGTAGGATTTGCACATGTTCACCTTTACTAAATATTGCCAAATTTCTTCCTTTAGGTGATTTTTGTTTTTCTTTCCACATGTCATTCTTTACTCCACTTAGGACAGGAATCCATTTTCCCCCATATGAATAAGTATCTCACCATCACTGATTAAATAGTCCATCTTTTTCTCCAGATTTGCAATTCTGCCATACATATACATGTATTCACATTTAAAATAATGTTTTTTCTGTTTCTAAAATAATGCTTGTTCATGATAGACAATTTGAAAACTTCAGAAAAGCACAAGAATGTTTATATGTTAATTCATTTAATCTTCACTTCAACTGTTAAGGGTAGTTCTCATTCCCAGAAATCTCTCAATTCTTTCTGGTCTCTGCTCAGATATCTCCTGCCAACCAAGGCAGATATTAGGCCCGGGTCAGGAAGAGAGAGGAACTTCCAACATCTGTAGCAGCAGAAAATAAGGAAGTACTCAAAGAATGATGGGGAAATGCTTTTTTTTTTTCAAGGAGTCCCTTTGAAGGGGCTCCCACTGGCTAAATATGGGACAATTTGAGTATCCATAGGATGACTTTTTTTTTAAAGAGTTAAAAAGAGTAATGATTTTGTTAGGAAGGAAAGGGCTTGGCTCGGTGTCACAGGAAAGTCAGATATAGTGAGAAGAGAGACCAAAGTCAAGAAAGCAAAGTAAGTTTTAATATACTCTGCACAGAGTAACAGAGCGGGCCTGCCTAAGATAAGACAGGCCCGGATGCTCATTCTGAGGCTTCTTTCATGTGATTTTTGGCAGGGCAGAGAGGTCCTTGATTGACAACTGTCAGCTCTCTAGGTTTGTTCTGTTTGGTGAAATGGGGACAGGGGCTGTGCCATGCCTGTGCTTCTGATGTTTCTTATCTGGGGAGACCCTGGACATTTCCTGAGTCACTCTTGGACCCTGTGGCTTCATCTGATTAACTTTCTGAGTCATTTCTGGCAGTGGGTAAAACTGTAATATTTCCAGAATATCTCGCCTGGCTTTAGTACATGGGCATATCAATAGGGGTTCAGAAGTGGAAAGAAGTTTGGCTTTAGTGTATTTGCATCATTCCTCAGGGGTTGAGAGAAGTTCATCTCCATATCAATGGGTAATTACCTGGGCCAGGAGGGCTTATCTGTATTTGAGAGGTGAGGGGAGAGCCAGTTTTGCTTCTGCTGGAGCAGGAAGAGAGAAATGGCCCCAGCCTGCAGTTTGTAAGCAATAAACGATTTTAAATGTTATTTCTCCCTTTGACTGATTTCAGTTTTTAGAGATATTTTGCTCCAGGATTTCCTCTCCCCGGACTTACACTGGCTTTCTGGCTGATCAACTCCCTGAGTCATCTTTGGGGCCCTCTCTCCTTTTCACCCCACTCATTTCTGTCTTTCTGCCTAACAATCTCACATATTTGTGGAATCTAAAAACAAAGCAAAACAAAATGAACAAAATAGCAGTAGACTCACAGACACTGAGACGTGACAGGTGGTTACCATGGAGAGGGGTTGGAGTGTGTAGGTGCAGAGGGTGAGGGGGATAAAGGGGCACAAAAGTTCTCAATCACAATACAAGCTGGTCACTGGGATGGTAGTTGTAACTCGGGAGGGGAAATCCTGGGGCAAAATACCTTTGAAACTGAAATCAGTCAAAGGGAGAAATAAAGTTTAAAACCTGTTTATTGCTTACGAGCAGTTGGCCCAAGTCTCTCTCCATCCTGCTGTGGCAGAAGCGAGCGAATAGCTCCTCAACCTCTCTGGTCCAGATAAGCCCTCGCTCGCCCATCTAAAAACCTGTTGATGTGGAGATGCACTAAAGCCAGGCAAGAGATTCTGGAAATATTCCAATTTTACCCACAGTAGTACAGCATGGAGAATACAGCCAATTGTTCTGTAACATCTTCCTATGTTGACAGATTGTAACTCCACCAGTGCGGGTGAGGATTTAATAATGTGGGTAGCTGTTGAACCACTGTGTTGTATACTTGAAACCAATATAAGATTGTATATCAACTATACTTCAATTAAAAAAAAAGAATGACCCATCAAAAAAAAAGTTAATGACAGTACAAGGTCATAGCTCAGTAAGTAAAAAAAGAAATCCATTAATTTGACAAAAATTTATGTGAGGGAAATTCTGTACAGAAAAATGCCAACTTGTGAGAGCAAGAGAAACTCGATTTTAAAAAGGCCATCCTAAGAAGGAGGCCTTAGCCCCGACCTAGTTCTAAGAAAACTTTTTTCCAGTTACTGGAAAAACCACCCATTGTTCCAGTGACCCTCACCCCAGATAGGTCCCTAGCAACGACCTCAAGGTCCAAATGCTCCTGTCCCTTAAAAATAACATACCTTACATGTTACATCAGCCGGCAGCTTAGCACCAGCCGGACTCAACCAATAAAGAATGTACAAGCGACCCTTACTTTAAATCGTCCAATCAGCAGAGGCCAAGTGCAAGTTCCTTTCTTCCTGAACCTTGTAATGCATAAAAGCTTTGTCTGCCCTGGGCTCGGGGCTCACATTCCTGACCCACTGCGTCGGTGAAGGTTGTGGGTCCAAGCTTGAGCTTGAAATAAATGACCCTTTTGTGTTTGCATCGGAATCGGCTCCTTGGTGGTCTCTCGGGGACTCGCAACTATGGCACAACTAATAAATGTTAAAGGAAAGATGTGTAAGACCCAGAAAACAGGCCCTGCTCAGCCCTGGGATGGACGGCGACCCAAATACTCACAAGAGACCGGTCTTGATGCAAACAGCAAGAGGTTTATTGATTCCACCAGCGCGCTGGGGTCAAGACTCATGACTCACGCAGGAGCAGAGTCCGACCCCGAGCAGAAATCACAGGAGGTTTTAAAGGAAAAGGGACCACAACCAGGGGGAGGCGAGGGGGAGGTCTGCTGATGATTCGATAGCAAAAATATTTCAATTAGGGTCTCACAGGGCTTTATCTTCACAGTAGGGTCTCACAGGGCTTTATCTTCACAGTAGGGTCTCACAGGGCTTTATCTTCACAATCTATCAGTTTTGGGGAGGATTACCTAGGCACGGGTTTGCAAGCTATTGTGTCATTGTGTTCAGGCCGGTTTTTATGACTCAGGCCAAAGGTCAGAGCCTACTTAAAATTTTCCTATTCTTTCAGGTGGTTTCGGGGAAACTGAAACTCAGGCCCTCTGATTTCTGAGGCTTTCTGGGGCCTGTCATGGTGTTAGTTTGGTCCTTTCAGATGAAATTAGAAAATCACCCCTTTGCACCAAGAAGTGCTTCAGACATCATTAGCTGCTAGCTAACCAGCAGAAGTTTATTTGGTAACAGCACATGTATGCACTCTCAAAGTATCACCCCATTAGTTACTCATTAATCATCAAAGGGAAAATGGAGACTTCTGGCAGAAACTACCTGAGCCCTGTGATTGAACGTATCACCAACAATGGGACAAAGTGACATCATGTTGCCCTGAAAAGATGCATGAAGACACACCACCATCTTTGCAGTACAGTATCCTGCCCCAAAATGCATAACCCCAATGCAAGGATGAGGAAAACTGCCAAGTCGAGATCAAGAGATGTGCTGCAAAAGGCCAGCCTTGACTCTTCAAAACTGTTTCATCATTAAAGACCAAAAACATTTTTTAAGAAAAGAAGATGGGCTGGGGCAGTGCCCTAGATCAAGGGAGGCTAAAAGCCATGATGACAAGGGCACAGGGTGGCTTCCCATAAGATGCTGGGTTTTAACAAGAACTATAAAGGACATTACTGACAACCGGGGAAATGAATGTGGACAGTGTGTCAGATAACAGCACTGAATTGTTGTTACATTTTCCAAATGAGGTCATTTTATATTGGTAAATATAGGGGAATGCTACTGCTCTTCCTGTGTGAGAGACTGTGAAAGGCTGATGTGTGTGTGTGTGTGTGTGTTGTCGTTAGAGGCATCATCTTCTCACACTATTTTCTTAAGCTGTGTGTGGCCTTCATTCGGTCTTTCATTCATTAAGAAAAAGGAGTGTGCTTCCTAGTAACAGAGCTGAGTTTTTCCAGCAACTAGTTCCCCTTCCATATTTGCCTGTGAAGACTTTCATTGTCCCTTTGGGGACATAGAGAGATAAGTATATTTTCACCGTTTTCCTAGTGTACCAAGTCTGCAAGCGGGTGCTTGAGAGAGAGGGAGACGGAGAGGGTGACCGATGTGACACGTATACTAAAAGCCTAAAAACACACATGAGAAGGGTGAACACCTAAATCTGGCCTGTTTACCTCTCGAGAAAAAGGAGGCAAATGGGCTAAAGGTATACACGGGAGGCTTCCATTTGCACCTGCTACGTATTACTGGATTAAAAAATATTAAATGTGAGAATAGTGGGTTTATGAAAGCTGAGTGATGGTCGTTCTCCACACGTTTTCGATATGCATGATATTTAACAATAGAAACCACAATTTTATAAATTAAAAAGAATCAAGGTCTCTGCAAGCTCAGAATCCTTCTTAGTGTTGAAAAAGCCACTGGCAATAATAAAGGAAACATCTCTGTATGCAAGAAAACTGGGATGCATGCTTTCAGTCAAAGAAGGTAGGAGACACAGAAATGCATTTTCATTGCGGTGGGGGGAGGGGTGGCGGACGTGTGGAGGGACGGGGTGGGGGTGGAAGACAGGAGAAAGGGAAGGAAGAGAGGAAGAGAGAGAAAGAAAGCGTCTTGAAAGTGTGAGAGGCTGGTTACTGAACTAAGGAAACCTTAGGACAAAAGCTGAACATAAAGAAGACAGTTGTAGAAGGCCTGGGAAAAGGTATCAGGAGAAGAATCTGTATGTGTGATCAGGCTGGCTCTGATCCAAATGAATTTCTTTAAGATGGTTTTAATAATACAAGGCATCCAGATTGGGAAAGAAGAAGTCAAATTGTCACTATTTGCAGATGACTTGATATTGTACATAAAAAACCCTAAAGACTCCACTCGAAATCGATTAGAACTAATATCTGAATTCAGCAAAGTTGCAGGATAAAAATGAACCCACAGAAATCGGTTGCTTTCCTATACACTATCGATGAACTAACAGAAAGAGAAATCAGGAAAACAATTCCACTCACAATTGCATCAAAAAGAATAAAATACCTAGGAATAAACCTAACGAAGGAAGTGAAAGACCTGTACTCTGAAAACTACAAGACACTCCCAAGAGAAATGAAAGAGGACACTAACAAATGGAAATGTATCCCACGCTCTTGGCTAGGAAGAATAGATATTGTCAAAATGGCTATACTACCTAAAGCAATATACAGATTCAATGCAATCCCTATCAAAATACCAACAGCTTTCTTCCATGAACTCGAACAAATAATTCTAAAATTCATATGGCACACAAAAGACCCTGAATAGCCAAAGCAATCCTGAGAAGGAGGAATAAAAGAGGGGGAATTACACTCCCTGACTCAACCTCTACTACAAAGCCACAGTAATCAAGATAATTTGGTATTGGCACAAAAACAGAGCCACAGATCAGTGGAATACAATAGAAAATCCAAACATCAACCCAAACACATACAGTCAATTACTATTTGATAAGGGAGCCTTGGATATACATTGGGGAGATGACGGCCTCTTCAGCAGGGGGTGTTGGAACAACTGGGCAGCTACATGTAAGAGAATTAAACTGGACTACTGTCTAACCCCATACAGAAAGGGAAACTCAAGGTGGATCAAAAACCTGAATGTAAGTCATGAAACCATAAAACTCAGAAAAAAATGTAGGCAAAAAGCTCTTGGACATAAGCATGAGCAACCTCTTCATGAACATATCTCCCCGAGCAAGGGAAACGAAAGCAAAAATGAACAAGAGGGAGTATATGAAGCTGAGAATCTTCTGTACAGCAAAGGACACCGTCAGTAGAACAAAAAGACGTGCTACAGTAGCGGAGAATATATTCATGAATTCCTGAGGACGGTCCGTAAGAGCGAAAATGACGTAGGGAGAGCCACCGCCTAGACGCAGAGACCCAGAAAGGCCACTTGTTCAGGACAGCGGTCATCCCCGGAAGAACAAGTCCGAGGTGAAATGCAAAGGGCTTTCCACCCTCCTTCGGCCGTGAGGTGTGCTGGGAGGTTCCAAGGCAGGAAGACGCTGTGGCGCAGGCGCATCAGAAAAGCGTGCGATTTTCGCTGAGAAGACTCTGAGCGCTTTTTTTTAAGGCACGAAGGGCGGGGGACGCCAGGCAGGAGGACGGGCGCGCGTCGCAACACTGCCCCCAGCAGGCCAGAGAACCAGAGCGGCAGCACACCGGGAGCAAAAGCCATGTTTCTCGCTGGCTTTCCACGCACAGCCGTGAGCTGGTGGCTGAGGAGGAAAAGGGCGTGACGATGAACCCAGAGAAAACAAAGACGCAAAACGGGCCGAGGGGCGGGTTTGCGTTGGATGCGCCTGACAGGCCAGCAGTAATGCTGCTGGGATTTCTCTCAGGGTAGGGAATGGGGGAATTGGTAAAAGGTCAGTGGGAATGACAGGGGAAGGTGAGCAGAGCTAATAGGTGACATTAGCTTCTGTGGGGAAACGGAAGTTCCTCTGGCCAGGACCCTCACCTGACCCTAAGCTCCTCGATGATGTACTTGGCCTCTTGCTAGGCGAATGCTTCCACACCTGCGGGCACTGATCTATTACTGGAGGAGTCCCTGTATAAAGAGCTCCGCCCAGTGTTCTGCATGGAGGGGGAGAGGGAGCTGGGCTGTGGGCCTGCATTCTGCTGGATGCGGACGGTATCCCAGTGCTCGACCAACATGTTCTCACAGTGCCGGGAGAATAAAGCCACGTATAAACCATTCTAAAAAAAAGGATGATTTCAATAGCAGGAGGAAGCTGGTGAAACATTCAAACATAGTTGTCTCTGTGTCAGAAAAACATAGTTGCCTAGGACATTTGGTCTGCTCTTTCTGTGTGAGAGACTGTGAAAGGCTGATGTGTGTGTGTGTGTGTGTTGTCGTTAGAGGCATCATCTTCTCAAACTATTTTCTTATGCTGTGTGGCCTTCATTCGGTCTTTCATTCATTAAGAAAAAGGAGTGTGCTTCCGAGTAACAGAGCTGAGTTTTTCCAGCAACTAGTTCCCCTTCCATATTTGCCTGTGAAGACTTTCATTGTCCCTTTGGGGACATAGAGAGATAAGTATATTTTCACCGTTTTCCTAGTGTACCAAGTCTGCAAGCGGGTGCGGGAGAGAGAGGGAGACGGAGAGGGTGACCGATGTGACACGTATACTAAAGGCATAAAAACACACATGAGAAGGGTGAACACCTAAATCTGGCCTGTTTACCTCTCGAGAAAAAGGAGGCAAATGGGCTCAAGGTATACACGGGAGGCTTCCATTTGCGTCTGCTACGTATTACTGGATTAAAAAATATTAAATGTGAGAATAGTGGGTTTATGAAAGCTGAGTGATGGTCGTTCTCCACACATTTTTGATGTGCGTGATATTTAACTATAGAAACCACAATTTTATAAATTAAAAAAGAATCAAGGTCTCTGCAAGCTCAGAATCCTTCTTAGTGTTGAAAAAGCCACTGGCAATAATAAAGGAAACATCTCTGTATGCAAGAAAACTGGGATGCATGCTTTCAGTCAAAGAAGGTAGGAGACACAGAAATGCATTTTCATTGCGGTGGGGGGAGGAGTGGCGGACGTGTGGAGGGACGGGGTGGGGGTGGAAGACAGGAGAAAGGGAAGGAAGAGAGGAAGAGAGAGAAAGAAAGCGTCTTGAAAGTGTGAGAGGCTGGTTACTGAACTAAGGAAACCTTAGGACAAAAGCTGAACATAAAGAAGACAGTTGTACAAGGCCTGTGAAAAGGTATCTTGGGAGAAGAATCTGTATGTGTGATCAGGCTGGCTCTGATCCAAATGAATTTCTTTAAGATGGTTTTAATAATACAAGGCATCCAGATTGGGAAAGAAGAAGTCAAATTGTCACTACTTGCAGATGACTTGATATTGTACATAAAAAACCCTAAAGACTCCACTCGAAAACGACTAGAACTAATATCTGAATTCAGCAAAGTTGCAGGATAAAAATGAACCCACAGAAATCGGTTGCTTTCCTATACACTATCGATGAACTAACAGAAAGAGAAATCAGGAAAACAATTCCACTCACAATTGCATCAAAAAGAATAAAATACCTAGGAATAAACCTAACGAAGGAAGTGAAAGACCTGTACTCTGAAAACTACAAGACACTCCCAAGAGAAATGAAAGAGGACACTAACAAATGGAAATGTATCCCACGCTCTTGGCTAGGAAGAATAGATATTGTCAAAATGGCTATACTACCTAAAGCAATATACAGATTCAAGGCAATCCCTATCAAAATACCAACAGCTTTCTTCCATGAACTCGAACAAATAATTCTAAAATTCATATGGCACACAAAAGACCCTGAATAGCCAAAGCAATCCTGAGAAGGAGGAATAAAAGAGGGGGAATTACACTCCCTGACTCAAGCTCTACTACAAAGCCACAGTAATCAAGACAATTTGGTATTGGCACAAAAACAGAGCCACAGATCAGTGGAATACAATAGAAAATCAAAAGATCAACCCAAACACATACAGTCAATTACTATTTGATAAGGGAGCCTTGGATATACATTGGGGAGATGACGGCCTCTTCAGCAGCTGGTGTTGGAAAAACTGGGCAGCTACATGTAAGAGACTGAAACTGGACTACTGTCTAACCCCATACACAAAGGTAAACTCAAGGTGGATCAAAAACCTGAATGTAAGTCATGAAATCATAAAACTCTTAGAAAAAATGTAGGCAAAAAGCTCTTGGACATAAGCATGAGCAACCTCTTCATGAACATATCTCCCCGAGCAAGGGAAACGATAGCAAATATGAACAAGAGGGAGTATATGAATCTGAGAAACTTCTGTACAGCAAAGGACACCGTCAGTAGAACAAAAAGACGTGCTACAGTAGCGGAGAATATATTCATGAATTCCTGAGGACGGTCCGTAAGAGCGAAAATGACGTAGGGAGAGCCACCGCCTAGACGCAGAGACCCAGAAAGGCCACTTGTTCAGGACAGCGTTCATCCCCGGAAGAACCAGGCCGAGGTGAAAGGCAAAGGGCTTTCCACCCTCCTTCGGCCGTGAGGTGTGCCGGGAGGCTCCAAGGCAGGAAGACGCTGTGGCGCAGGTGCTGCAGAAAAGCGGGCGATTTTCGCTGAGAAGCCTCTGTGCGCTGTTTTTTAAGGCACGAAGGGCGGTGGAGCGCCGGGCAGAGGACGGGCGCGCGTCGCAACACTGCCCCCAGCAGGCCAGAGAACCAGAGCGGCAGCACACCGGGAGCAAAAGCCATGTTTCTCGCTGGCTTTCCACGCACAGCCCTGAGTTCGTGGCTGAGGAGGAAAAGGGCGTGACGATGACCCAGAGAAAAAGACGCAAAACGGGCTGAGTGGCGAGTGTGCGTGGGATGTGCCTGACAGGGCAGCAGCAATGCTGCAGGGATTTCTCTCAGGGTAGGGAATGAGGGATTGATAAAATGTCAGTGGGAATGACAGGGGAATGTGAGCAGAGCTAATAGGTGACATTAGCGTCTGTGGGGGAAAGGAAGTTCCTCTGGCCAGGACCCTGACCTGACCTGACCTTAAGCTCCTCGATGTTGTACTTGGCCTCTTGCTAGGCAAATGCTTCCACACCTGCAGGCACTGAGCTACTACTGGAGGAGTCCCTGTATAATGTGCTCCACCCAGAGTCCTTCATGGAGGGAGAGAGGGAGCTGGGCTATGGGCCTGCACTCTGCTGGATGCAGACGGTATCCCAGTGCTCGACCAACATGTTCTCACAGTGCCGGGAGAATAAAGCCACGTATAAACACTTCGTAAAAGAAGGATGATTTCAATAGCAGAAGGAAGCTGGTGAAACATTCAAACCAAGTTGTCTCTGTGTCACAAAGACAAAGTTGCCTAGGACTATTGGACTGCTCTTCCTGTGTGAGAGACTGTGAAAGGCTGATGTGTGTGTGTGTTTGTGTTGTCGTTAAAGGCATCATCTTCTCAAACTATTTTCTTATGCTTTGTGTGGCCTTCATTCAGTCTCTCATTCATTAGGAAAATGGAGTCTGCTTCCTAGTAACAGAGCTGAGTTTTTCCAGCAACAAGTTCCCCTTCCATATTTGCCTGTGAAGACTTTCATTGCCCTTTGTGTACACAGAGAGATAAGTATATTTTCACCGTTTTCCTAGTGTACCAAGTCTGCAAGTCGGTGCGGGAGAGAGAGGGAGAGCGAGAGGTGACTGATGTGATACGTATACTAAAAGCCTAAAAACACACATGAGAAGGGTGAACACCTAAATCTGACCTGTTTATCTCTCGATAAAAAGGACGCAAATAGGCTCAAGTTATACACGGGAGGCTTCCATTTGCATCTGCTACGTATTACTGGATTAAAATATATTAAATGTGAGAATAGTGCGTTTATAAATGCTGAGGATGGTCATTCTCCACACGTTTTTGATATGTGTGATATTTAACAATAGAAACCAAAATTTTATAAATTGAAAAAGAATCAAGGTCTCTGCAAGCTCAGAATACTTCTTATTGTTGAAAAAGCCACTTTCAATAATAAAGGAAACATCTCTGTATGTAAGAAAACTGGGATGCAAGCTTTCAGTTAAAGAAGGTAGGAGACACAGAAATTCATTTTCATTTTGTTGGGGGGAGGGTTGGCGAATGTGTGGAGGGACTGGGTGGGGGTGGAAGAAAGGAGAAACGGAAGCAAGAGAGGAAGAGAGAGAAAGAAAGTGTCCTGAAAGTGTGAGAGGCTGGTTACTGAACTAAGGAAACCTTAGGACAAAAGCTTAACATAAAGAAGACAGTTGTACCAGGCCTGTGAAAAGGTATCTTGGGAGAAGAATCTGTATGTGTGATCAGGCAGGCTGTGATCCAAATGAATTTCTTTAAGATGGTTTTAATAATACAAGGCATCCAGATTGGTAAAGAAGAATTCAAATTGTCACTATTTGCCGATGACATGACAGTGTACATAAAACATCATAAAGACTCCACTCGAAAACAACTAGAACTAATATCTGAATTCAGCAAAGTTGCTGGATAAAAAATGAGCACACAGAAATCGGTTGCTTTCCTGTACACTATCGATGAACTAACAGAAAGAGAAATCGAAAAACAATTCCACTCACAATTGCATCAAAGAGAATAAAATACCTAGGAATAAACCTAACGAAGGAAGTGAAAGACCTGTACTCTGAAAAGTGCAAGACACTCCTAAGAGAAATGAAAGAGTACACTAACAAATGGAAATGTGCCCCACGCTCTTGGCTAGGAAGAATAGATATTGTCAAAATGGCTGTACTACATAAAGCAATATACAGTTTCAATGCAATCCCTATCAAAATACCAACAGCTTTCTTCCATGAACTCGAACAAATAATTATAAAATTCATATGGCACACAAAAGACCCTGAATAGCCAAAGCAATCCTGAGAAGGAGGAATAAAACTGGGGGAACTACACTCCCTGAATCAAGCTCTACTACAAAGCCACAGTAATCAAGACAATTTGGTATTGGTACAAAAACAGAGACACAGATCTGTGGAATACAATAGAAAATCCAAACATCAACCCAAACACATACCGTCAATTAATATTTGACATGGGAACCTTGGATATACATTGGGGAGATGACGGCCTCTTCAGCAGCTGGTGTTGGCAAAACTGGACAGCTACATGGAAGAGAATGAACCTGGACTACTGTCTAACCCATACACCAAAGTAAACTCAAAATGGATGAAAGACATGAATGTAAGTCATGAAACCATAAAACCGTTAGAAATAAACATAGGCAAAAATCTCTTGGACATAAACATGAGCGACTTCTTCATGAACATGTCTCCCCGGTCAACGGAAAGAAAGGAAAAATGAACAAGTGGGCCTATATGAACTGAAAAGCTTCTGTACAGTAAAGGACACCTTCAGTAGAACAAAAAGACATCCTCCAGTATTGGAGAATATATTCATAAAAGACATATCCTATACAGGGTTGACATCTAAAATATATAAAGAACTCACACAATTTCTCTGCAGTGATGTAAGAATGGAATAAATGGAACTCAGCACTCTAGTTTCTTGGTTATTGCTCTACATTTATGGACTACCCTATGCAGTGTGAAGTCCAAACAACAGTGCTTTTACAGGGAAAATTTATTTCATATTGAATGCAGCCAAATTCCAGAAAATTGCATGTAAAGTCATTTCCTCCGTTTTCATGTGTGCTGTTCTATGATACATCTAACAGAAATTCTTTTCAATCAAATGGCACATCCCATGACAATAGGGATGAGCCCCCGCATGGAAATCGCATCCTACCATGCACCCAAGAGAAGGCAAACTTCCACATATTATATTAACAATTTTGTGTAACGAGTTGGAGGTTTTTTTTCCTTTGGAATATGTGACAGAACCTGTTCCAAACGTTACCCACAAGGTTAAATTCAAATGCTAGGATTATAGAAGTCCATTTAAGCAATACATTTGCTAATGAAATTTCATCTTGAAACATGTATTCAAATAAAGAACACAGACTGAGATGAATAGTTCCCCCAGAAGTTTGCAAGCCAGAACACATACATAACAGAATCTCCAGAATAGGGCTAATGAATTGAGGGCATATTTTTGTGCCAAATTTGAGTGATAGATGTTCTAGGTTCAAAATAGTAATGTGCTGCGTGAAGGGGAAAAACAATTTAGCTCTCACTTATTTCTGATCCAGAGCCTGAAACACTGATAGGAAAAGTTGACCAAGTCAAGTCCAATGTTCAGCAGGTCTTTATGGGAAAGCCTTGTGAGGTCATATCCTCTGTGGTTAATTTCCCTTTAGTGAATTTGCAGATTTCCATCTGAACCACGAAGGAGTTGAGAGCCCGGTTTCAGTCTTCAGTACAAGGCTCCTGGTCAGGTTCACATCAAAACCCCTTTTATTTATAAAGTTAAGTAAAATGTATAGAATCTGAAAGCTAAGGAAAAAGTCAAACTACAGAAGAAAAATAACCACAAACCAGTAAAGCACACAAGAAAGGAAAAGGCGAGGAGACTGACAGGTGGGAACTATCTAAAAGGAAACATACCAGTTATCAAACTTATCTGCAAACCCAGAAAATCCTTTGATAAAGCCTTTTTAATAACACTATCAACCCTTTCCCTACCTTCAGTTTTTAGACAGCATGCGGTTCCAGAATGAACTCATCTGGGGTTAAATTCACCCTGTGGCACTTTCTAACTTCTCTGTATTAGGGGAGATACCTTACTACCCATGTTTATCTTCATCTGTTCCATGGCTTATTTTAAGAGATGCTGCTGGAAGCATTGGGGAAGCTAACTAATATGTGTGAAACACAGGGCTCACGACCTGCCACCCCCACGAGCTTTGTGACACTTACATCTCCAGGGCCCACTCCTCCATGAGTAACCACCGGGCCTTTCCCCAGGGTTTGGATAGAAGCCTGAGAACAGGTGTCCTACCGGCCACGTGGTTGCCACATGAGGAATTTTAGATTTCCTTGGCAGAGCAGGGCTGCACACGGAGATGCCACGTAGATGGGACGTGACATTGAGATGGTAGGACCAATTCCCTTACATTCTGAGCCAGAACTATTAGGATGGGAGTCATCCGGCTGTGAGGAAGCTGTAAGGAACTGAAGACTACATAGTCCCTGCACTCTCCACTTGCTAATGGAGAGTCCTCCCGGAGAGCTGACGGTTCTGTGCTCCCTGGAATAAACTGCCTGTTGGATGATGCCACTAGTCACGGGCTCTCATGGTGAAGCTCTAATTTTAATGCTGCTCTTTGGGTTAGGAAAGCTTATTTTCTTTCCTTATTGCTTTACGAATGTAAAATATGGAACATAGTATCTAGAGCTTTGAGATATACCTGTTGGATCTTTATCGTGACTCTTAGAAATACCAGGGTGTGTTCATCTCCCTGCATTCTGGGAGTTGAACCCAGTACCCGGTACACTGTGAATATTCAATAAATAAGAATAAACTAATTCCCACTTCCCAGAGCGGGAATCTCAGGCTTAGATAAGTTTAGGATACATCAGAAGAGCAGATAATAAACAAAAGTCAATGTCAGAATTAAAATCCACCCCTCTGAGACCAACACAGTACTCCTTCCATTGAAACACATCATCCTGTCTTTTAGTACGATTATTGCAAATACTCGTCCATGAATGAGCACGTGTCTAGAGAAGTCCCTGACAGCACTCCATTTATTTGCACCATCATTATTCGAATTACAGTTGTTGTGGACTTTGATTACTTTGCTATAATACCTATTGGTTTAGGGAAATCACCACCCAGGCCGACTGTATACGGGATGGTACCATTTATAATGTGGAGTGGGAAGCTGGGCTGCAGTGCTGCAGTGGGCTCACGTAATTCTCAGAAAGTTCTAAGAGGGATTAATTTCCAAAAGGTGAAGGGACTCTTAGGTAATCAATTAGAAATTGAACTAGGTATTCAATCTCAGGGATGTGAGGTCACATAGGCTTAGTTCTCGGGAAGGAAGTAGGTACCGTGCAGGACATACTGTGGTCACCAAAGTCATACACATTTATTTGCAAAATTCAGCCTCTTGATTATTACTAAGATCCTGAAATACTGAATTGACTTCAGACACATCACAAAGACAACTCTGGAAAATTATCAGGCAGATCTTTCATCGAGTCTCTTTCATGTCTGTTACTGTTCTCCTTTTCTCTCGTCCTCTTATGTGGCGTCAAAGAACTTTAGCCTGGCTAAGCATTTTGGTGTACCTTTATTGAATGGTCTCATTGCCCAGGTACAGGACTGGTTAGGAGGTCAGAGCGGGTAATGTCCTGTGCTGGTCAGTGACCAACCTGGACCTAGAGACCAGCTCTGCTGTCTCCCTGGCCTCAGAGGCACAGTCACCTCGGTCTCATGTCTCTCTACGTTCGATTTCTTTTCTTTTCTCTCACCTTGTGCTTTGGGTCTTCTTACTCAGTAAGCTGGTGCTTATTTTTCTGAGATTGTGGGTGTTTTATATCCCTAATTTTCTACCACCCTCCTCCCCTTCTTTGCCTTCCTTCCTTTAAATCCACTTAAAAGCATTCTCTTCTTTTTTTCCTTTCATGTCTCCCTTGGGGACTCTATGTACCTCAGGCACTAGAGGGCAACATGATCGCATAGAGCAGACAAGGAAAAGGACAGCCTCTCAGGCTGGAGAGCCAGGTAGACGTGCAAAATTAGGCCAATAGAGAATCATATAGGTGCTTCACTAGGCGTGAAAGCACGTTCACCTCTATCGGCCCTTTAAACCTCACAAAAGTATGGAGAGACACGCTCAAGTATCCCTGTCTGTATTTTAAACAAAAGAAGGAAGGTGGGTTTCAGATAACGTAAGTGTCTTGGCCAAGGTCATAGAAAGAGCAAAATGTATCTGTTCATTAAATGGTACACCCTGGAATAGTCTAGCATAAAACTTGAAAATGCATTTCTATTTTCCCAAGGTTGAAGAATAAATATGGTAAAGTATTATATCTTTGTAACACAATCAAACAGAACCGTGAAATTTTTCCCATCATTAAAATACAAAGCATGAGCTACACAGTCATTGCCACTTAGAGGGAAGCTGTCTATCATTTCAAGGAATGGATTGAGCTAAGTATTTTCTAGATGCCCTTTATGACTATCTTGTACAGTAATTGGAAATTTGGTTACTTTTTATCTGGATTTGTCAGGTGTTTTCTAGTTACGCTTTTTTCTTTAATATGACTTTTTTGGGGCAAAACAGATGCATGCTACTTTGTCCCACTTTCCTGTCTGGTATTTGAAGTAACGAAAAACAGATAACAATACAGTTTCCCCTTATAAAATATCTGCTCTTCAAGAGCATGCCATTGTTTCTCTTCTCTCTGTGATTCACTGAACACCTTGAAAGAAAGCTGTTCTCAGACTACCAACATTGCTTATTTGCTTGGAATTGTCATTCAGCAGCAAAATAGAAACAGAATCTATTTATAAAAAGTCTGCAAAGCCTTGTTTTGTCTGACTACATTCTCCAGATATTTTGAGCTTTGCGTCTTTGAATTTTTGAGAGTACAGGCCCTTCCTGGCAGTATAGCACCTGGTGCCTGGTAACGGTAGGTGAGGATCCTGTTCCCAGGGATCAGGGCATTCCAGAGTGAAGGTGATGGATGGAGAGAGGGGGTAGAAGAAGAGAGGAGGAAATAAACCAGGTGGGTAGTGGAGGTGAGCAAAGGTTTCCATAGCTAAAGGGGAAAATGCATAATTAAAAATGAGAAAGAAGACAAAAGCCTTGAGCTGCCTGAATGGCTATAAATAAGGTGCCTTTGCCCTGATATGATGGGGACGTGTGCAGGGGAGACTCCAGAGAGGAGAGGATTTATCATGGGTCAACATTTATTTATCCTTTCTGCTTCAAGGGATTCATGTTTGAAAGATTAATTTCACACATGAAACCTTGCAATAAAAGAAAAATTTAACTAGCCCTTAGGTAGAATCCTACACATTCCAATTGCTTTCCAGTAACTCTCACATCATTCCTAGGTAGGAAAGTAAGGAGTTAAGAAACCAAGGAATTATGTTCAAAACAGCTCTGTAAAAGCTCCTGTTTCCATCTTCATTTTTATCATTTTTTAAAGACCTGTTTTTACGTAGAGCTAGCATTTTACAATAATGTGAAGTCAAGTATTACGAGCCAGAAATTTTTAGAAAAATCTTAATTCGGAAACGCTTGTGTATAAATAATGCCAGATTCTTGTTCACGAAGCTGAAGAAAGAGCTTATCGAACACCCATGGGAGGAGAGCGAGGTGCAGGCTTTTACTTAGAAATAGAGTGGAAATAGACAAGGGAGCCGGTGTTGGTGCATTGTCTAGGGGGTTTTAAAGGCAAAGGAGGATTTTATGAGAAAATGAAGAAAACTGCTTAGGGGTGTGGACATGTGCCACATTCCCTCCCATCAAGGTGGGCTGGGAGCTCTGCTTGCTAGGGCTGTTTACAGTGAAGTCAGGGCTTATACTGAGATACCCTTCTTTATTTGTTAAACACTCAAGCATTCTAGGCGATGTTGCTCCAGGCCTTTTGACCTTTACCTGACCTCACTGAACCCTCCTTTTGCTGAGGCCCTCACCCTACTCTGACTACACCCAGGGTGCCTGTCTCATGAATACAAACTGAAAACACGCACACAAGTGTACCTACATTCTTATTTGTGGCCTTGAAGGACAGTATGTGCATGTGTGTGTGTGTTTTTGTGTCTGTGTGTGTGTGTGTGTGTCTGTGTGTGTGTGTCTGTGTGTGTTTTCCTTGTAGACACATTAGCTGAACTGTGAAAATGTGAAAGGAAAGCGTACTGAATGGGGAATAAAAGCCAATGTGTTCTGATAACAAATATGTGAATGACAGAAAGGTAAAGAACTGTAAATGTGAGAATATGAGCGTCAAGGTGCAAATGAAATATTAGACACTGTAGGGATCTAAAAATAGAAATGTTTATGTTCATTTTTCCACTGTTAGACAACTTTCTTTGAAAAATATAACTCTTTTCTAGCAATGCCAACAAAATAGAGATTCGTGGATTCAACCTGTTGTGTACAACACAACGTACTGACAAGTTTCCGGATAAATAGTACCCAGTAAATATATGCTGTCATCACACCTACATTTTTATTCAAAGAAACCAACAAAATGATTCAAATTTTCCCTACGAACTTACTATTTTTACAGTGCTTTACTGCCTAGAAGCCTTTTGACAATAAAGCTGTAATTAACTTCAATTCTGAAATAAGAGAGGACCTCCAAGGATATCTCTTTCTACTTGCATGCTTACCCCAACATTACTAACGGTTGTTTTATTTTATAATTTGTTAGGTTATGTTTTTTTGCTATGATGCTGAACAGATGAGTTAAATACATTCAGAAGAGGTGACACAATCATTCAAAGGGAGCTTTGACCTTATTTTTAATCCTAACGCCGGGCTAACCCTCTCTCTAGGGGGCAAAAAGAAGAAGGTCCCATTTCTGCCCTGTGCGCCAAGCGGGACAGCATTATTTCATCTACCACCCATTTAGTGAGAGAATGCATGCCAGTTGTACATTGTAGGGCTCTAGGTCTCCATGGAGAAACAGCTCACTGAGATTTTGTATCTTAATTTTCTCCAGAAGCAAAAACACAAAGAGCAATATGTAGATAAGAAATATCCATTACCTTTATTCTTAACGTTGTTAAAAACATCCTTGTTTCTCTATTTTCATGCATCCATACAGGGTAGGCTAAACTATGAAGAAGGAATGGCCACCGCATTGCCACCGGCGGCTAGCAGTCTTTCTCACAGATAAATCTCACCTTTTAAAAAAAATCTAAACCTGGAATAGAATCTACTAGGAACAGGGCTCTGTGGACTGTGATTCGCTGCGTATTGCCTTTCGAATTATTTCTGGTTAAAGCCCCAGGCTTCCAGCGTCCAGAGCTGACCATGACGGGCTCCACCAGAGCCACGCGGAGCTGGGCTCCCCCTCAGCCACCTGCAGTGGCCTGACGGGCTCCTCTGCCATGCGGGGAGGGGCTGCGATTTACTGGGGAAACAGGGCAGCATTTGTCCTCCCTGCCTGGCCCCAGGGCAACTGCAGTGCAATGGGTGGGGTGGCCGTTTTGGAAAATCGCTGCTCCTTCAGGTCTTCCCCGCCCCCCACCCATAAACACTTTTATTCCTCCCAAACTTCTTTTATTACTGGAAACGAGGTTTCCGTTTTTATTGCAGGGATATTATCTGAAGGATCTCAAGTCTTTACCAGTGTTAAATCCTACGTGTGTCCTGCTTTCTAATCACCGCCACCCCTCGTGTCCATCCCCCACCCTGCACCGACACACACACTCTGCCAGTCACATTATTCAGGATGTCAAGTTGGCCTACCGAATACAAGGGCAAGTGTTGCCATGGTAACGCGATTGAAACATGTCTGAAGGAGTAGATGCTTTATAGCCACGGGTTTCCCTCATTTGCATTTAAAGGCGCCTGAGAAATAGCCTCAAAGCCAGCCAAGTCCTTGAAACTAAAATACGAGAGAATTTTGTTTTAATGTCTCCCGTTAAGTCATTGAACAACTTATGCCACTGCAGGGTTGCAGAAACGCAGGAAATATATCAGGTGTTAATAATTTTCATTGTTCTGGTTGCAGAGCTGATGGATTTAAGAGCACCCCACCTACCCTCACTTTCTCATCGTAAACACTGGGAAGAAACAGAAGTTTGCCCCCTTTTTGCTTCAAGGATTTTGCTTCATGGATTGCCCTTCACAGCATTCACAAAGGTTGAACTTCTGACAACCTGGTGTGTGTCCGTCCTATTTCTCGGTGATCTAAGACCACCTCATTGCACATTCACAACAGAGGCATTCAAGAGTGGTCCATGGCAAAGCTCAGGTGTGAGGTACAAAAAATCCCTTTGGTGAAGTGAAATTCAGGAATTTTCTTATGATTCAAGAGCTAGGAAACATATAGACTAACAGAAATATCTTTCTAGGATCTAATCACAGCCTTCAAGACCAACCGGATGAAATTCCAAGAATGAGCTGTAGAGACCAAGCAGCAGGAACTAAACTTTGGTGACTTGTAAGGATGGTGAATTGTTTCCAAAGAAACATATTGGGGATTTGCCTGTGATTCGGCTCCATCTTAAAGTGCTGCTGAATGTGTCTGACCAGAACAGAGACATAAATGCTTGTCACCTCCAGAAAAAGGCAGATTCATAAAGGGTTTCAAAAATCACTGAACCAATCATGAAAACAATTCCATTCACAATTGCATCTAAAAGAATAAAATGAATAGGAATAAACCAAACGAAGGAGGTGAAAGACCTATACCCTGAAAATTAAAAGACACTCCTAGGAGAAATTAAATAGGACACTAACAAGTTGAAATTGATCCCTTGCTCTTGGCTAGGAAGAATAAATATTTTCAAAATAGCTGTACTACCTAATGCAATCTACAGATTCAACGCAATCCCTATCAAAATGCCAACAGCTTTCTTCAGTGAACTGGAACAAATAATTCTAAACTTTATATCTAACCACAATAGACCCCAAATAGCCAAAGCAATCCTGAGAAGGAGCAATCAAACAGGGGGAATTACGTTCCCTGATTTCAAGCTCTACTACAAAGCCACAAAAATCAAGACAATTTGGTATGGGCACCACAACAGAACCCCAGACCAGCGGAAGCCAATAGAAAATCCAAACATGAACCCAAACATATACAGTCAATTAATATTGGATAAAGGAGCCCTGGATATACAATGGGGAAATGGCAGTTTGTTCAGCAGCTGGTCTTGGCAAAACTGGATAGTTACATGTAAGAGAATGAAACTGGACTACTGTCTAGCCCCATACACAAAGGTAAAATCCAGGTGAATCAAAGACATCAATGTAAGTCATGAAACCATAAAACTCTTAGAAAAAACATAGGCAAAAATCTCTTGGACATAAATATGAACAACTTCTTCATGAACATATCTCCCTGGGCAAGGGAAACTAAAACAAAATGAACAAGTGGCCCTATATCAAGCTGAAAATCTTCTGTACAGCAAAGGACACCATCAGTAGAACAAAAAGACATCCTACAGTATGGGAGAATATATTCATAAAAAACGTATCTGATATAGGGTTGACATCTAAAACATATAAAAAACTCATGCACCTTAACAAACATAAAGGAAATAGTCCAATTAAAAATGGGCAGAGAACATCAATAGACACTTCTCTAACGAAGAAATTCAGATGGCCAACAGGCAAATGAAAAGATGCTCCACATTGCTACTCATCAGAGAAATGCAGATTAAAACCACAATGAGATATCACCTCACACCAGTGAGGATGGCCAACATCCAAAACACCAACAGCAACAAATATTGGTGTGGATGTGGAGAAAAGGGAACCCTCTTATACTGCTGGTGGGACTGCAAATTAGTTCAACCATTGTGGAAAGCAGTATGGAGGTTCCTCAGAAAACTCAAAATAGAAATACTGTTTGACCCAAGAATTCCACTCCTAGGAATTTACCCTAAGAATGCAGCAGCCCAGTTTGAAAAGGACAGATGCACCCCTATGTTTATTGCAGCACTATTTACAATAGCCAAGAAATGGAAGCAACCTAAGTGTCCATCAGTAGATGAATGGATAAAGAAGATGTGGTTCATATACACAATGGAATATTATTCAGCCATAAGAAGAAAACAAATCCTACCATTTGCCACAACTTATATGGAGCTAGAGGGTATTATGCTCAGTAAAATAAGCCAAGCCAAAAAAGACAACTATCAAATGATTTCTCTCAAATGTGGAGTGTAAGAACAAGGAAAAAATACTGAAGGAACAAAACAGCAGCAGACTCACAGAACCCAAGAACGGCTATTAATTACCAAAGGAAAATGGACTGGGGAAAATGGGCGGGAAGAGAGAGATAAGAGGAAAAAGGGGGCATTACGATTAGCCGATGCAATGTTGGGGGGCACCGGGATGGCTGTTCAACTGAGAGAAGACAAGTAGTGATTCTATAGCATCTCACTACGCTGATGGACAGTGACTGTAATGGAGTTAGTCCGGGGGACCTGATGAAGGGGTTTTTTATAACCATAATATTGCACATGTATTTGTAGATTAATGATAATAAAATAAATTATATTAAAAAAAGTGATGATCCATCACTCCTCTGCCTCTAGGGGCGCAATGTTCTTCAGATAAGAAGAAAATTAAAACTTCAGTCCACTGTGAATAATTCTAAATACTTAATTTTCTGCTAAAAATAAAGCTAGTCTTACTTTTAGCGGTAGTTGGGTAGTATTCTTCATGGAAATGTAAAGTGCTTGACTTCTGTGATATGTTCTGATTCTCAAGTAACTGAAAGCCTGCACAGAGTCTGATGCAAACAATTGATCAACATTGATTTAGGAAAAGTTACAAAAAATAGAGGCCGTGGCCCACAGCCTATAGTTTTCAAACCTATGATCTATATTAGTTATAAGAACATGAACACATATTGAACCATAATTATGATTGAAAAAAGTAATTAGCTGAATGACATACAGAGTGATGTCATTGATTTATTTAGAGGTGAATTTCACCTAATATGTAATTAATGATTTTAAAGTGTAGATTAATTGTCATCTCATTCACAATGCAGTGCATCTATCATGTCTATTTAGTTCCAAAATATTTTTATCACACCCAAAGGAAGCTCAGTGCATGTTGAATAGTCACTTTCTAATATCCCCTCTCCACCCTTTTAAAAATCAGTAATCTTTTCGCCTCTGGATTTTCCTATTCTGGAAATCCATATAAATGGAATTACACATTATGTGATGTTTTGCTTCTTTCACTTAGCATAATATTTCAAGTTTTACCTACATCATAGCCTGTATTACCAATTTATGCTCCTTTTCGTTGTTAAATATTGCACCACATGGACACAACAGATTGTCTTTACCCATTTGTCAAATACTGACAAATATTTGGTTTGAAAATTGGATGGGCATTCATGAGTCGATGGTTATTTCCACCATTTGGTTATTGTAAATAGTGATGCTATGAACATTTTTTCACATATATTTGTTAGAATACCTGATTTCAGTTCTTTGGGATATATTCTCAAGAGTGGAATTGATGGATCATCACATGGTGATTTTGTGTTTCAATTTCGAGGAACTGTCAAACTGTTTTCCATAGTCGCCATGCCATTTTACCTTCCCACCAGCAATATATGAGGGTTGTAGTTATTAAATTTAAAAAGATGCCAAACAAGCAAGCAAAATCCAAAAAATTAAAGGAATACAGTATGCAAAATATGTGACTTTACTGGTATTAGGTATCAGCATTAATAATTTGCCAGTATTACATACCAGCATTAATTCATTAAGCCATATTTATCTCAGGCTCTGCTGCAGCATTCAGGCACACGTGTTTCTCAGTCTATATCCCGTTCATGTAGGTATGGCATATATGAGTGATGCTTTGCCCTAGAAGAAAGTAAATTCTTACATGTACATTAAAGATTCCGGAAATCTCACTAAAGCCAGAGAATAGTCAAGGTAGAGCTGTCTGTGAGAAACACCTTCCTCACACCATATATGTTCTTTCTAATAAAGGACAGAGATTTGACTCTGTACGTGCTCCATGGAAAACAAATCACCTAATAACCTAGCAATTGAATACTCTATCGAGGGACCTTTAATATTTCATTTAACATTTATGGATAACCAAAATTGTTGGGCACTGTCTTAGATACTAATGAATAAAAATATTGTGTGCATTTCTTTGTTGGCAAAGTGAAGCCCCATAGAGAGCATGTGAATGTTGTAACTCAATTTTTATTGATTTTCCAACTGATTTCTCAGGGACAGTCTTTTGCCTCCATTAAACCCTTTGGGCATCAGTTCCCTCTGGACCGAGTGTATTAACAATATGCCATCATCATTTAAATGAAAAACCGGGTGCCTTGTCTAGGTGCTCAGCATTAGGGAATGGTTTCGGATTCTAGAGACCCATCACAACTGGTATGTGTGCCTCTGACCCAAAAACGTGAATTTCTTATTTGTTTTAAAGAATTTTGTAACTTGGCACCCTAGTTTAGCAAGTTTCAACATTACCATTTTTGGTGAAGGGACTAGAAGTAGACTTATGAATGAAGATTCTGCCTAATTTGCACTCTGTCCACACTTTCATCTGGATAACATCACCTCATCCTTTTATTTGGGGCTTCAAAGGCTGATACAAAGATTTTTCCCTCTTCTCTCCTAATGTCCCCAAATAGACTGGATCTTTCTGCAGCATGCATACACATCTTCTCATTCATAGTGTAGAAATCTACCAACACATGTATTGCACTTACTGTAAATGATTGACATGTATGTAACTACTCTCACGGCTCTGAACTGTAAAAAGTCCTCTTATATCTAATGATTTAATTCCTGGAATATATTGACATATTGTTATATGGCATGCAGTATTGTGAAATATACTTTGAGTACCATGTGGAAGCCAGTCTTGCAACAGGTCCTGTTCCCTTTAAAAAGATGATTTAAAAGCAGTTTCTGCATCTTCGGATCCCAACACATGGAGATAATCCAAAAACCCTTGTCTGTGAGACCAATTTGTAAGTGTCTCTCCCTATATGATTTTGATAGGAAGGGATTTCCCTTAATCTTGGTTGTATTGCCAACTAATCCACATGGAAATCATTACCAAAATTACAGTGGTCAGCCTGTTTATATGGTTGGATGTGGTCAGAAATATTTTCACAACAGTGGGATGTTTGACTCTGTTCTTTAGGTCTTTGGAGAAGGAAATGTATCCCAGAGATGGATGGGAAAACCATTAGGGAGTACACTGCATTATAGATATCACATCTAGAGGGAGATGATTTCCTCCTGGAAAATAATCCAATAGAATAACAGATGAACTTGGGGCTCCAAAGATATCTCGCAAGGGTTAAAATTGGCACAACTTGTTATTATGTTTTTCTCTCTTACCTCCGGAGAACTAAATCTGTCAGAAAGTAGGGAGAGAAAAAGGATACCTCATTAATGAGGCTCATGGGAATCCAGCCCCTAAAGCCACAGAGACTATAAGTGCTTCTGCGGCAACCCTTAAGACTACTCTACTAAATCAGTGATGATGAAACCAAAATAATGTCTTCCATAGGCTCATGAGTGGTTCCGTCTCGCTGCCTGTGCAGGGGCAGAGCCCCCAACTTCATCCATCACCCAAGGAGGAAACTGGATCGCTGGCCTCACACTGCTACCTGATAACATCGAGGTGAGCCACGGCATCCTCACGGATGATGGGGCATGATGGGGGATAGCGCAGGGGACTCCATTATTGGAGGTGACTCTGAGGACATCAAGAAGAATAACAGGTAAAGGAAAATATAATGATACAGCATCCTGCCAAGTTACCGTATCTGATTATAGATAAATATTCCGTATACAATAAAACACTCTTCTCCAATTTACCTTCCTTGGTGCACACTTTCAATCATAAGGCCTCCCTTTCGGTATACCATTTTGCGGTAAATGTTTGGATTAAGTTCAAGGATGGTTAATCATCTTTGGCATCAAGGAGAAGTTGGAGCATTTGGGATTCCCTGAATGTTTCAAATAATGGACACCATATTTATGGATAATATACAGGAAGTAACTAATGAAATGTGTGTAAAATAAAATTATAACATTTCTGGGATTTTTTAAGCTTTTAAAAATTAAGGCTTTTATTTTAGAGGAAATTTATGGTATTTTAGCAATTTCACTTTACTCCCTGCCTTCACACAGGCATATCCATCCCCATTACCAACCTCCTCCACGAGAGCAGGTCAATTGTTACAAATGATTAAACTACATTGACACATTATCTTACTGACACCTCCACCTCAAAGAGGAATCCACTTAAAATACGGTTATATTCAGAGCAAAAAACTCATTGCCAGCCACACAACTAGACAAAAAGCCAGGAAAGTCCCCTCTATTTCTTTTGTTTTGGGAATATGGTTAATTTAGATAACAGACCATTCCCTCCTTTCCCTCTTCTCATGCTTTGATTCCTGCACTTATGTTTTAAATTCACTGATAGAGAGTGAACACGCAAATGCTAGTCCCTCACCCCTGACCCCAGTAAAGGCAGAATCCCAAGTCCACATGTGCTCTCTCTCCCTTTCTATCAGTGACCTTGCAATGTGGACCTAGGTGTGTCATGTTTTCTAGGACTTGTGAGTAATACATTTTTTCTTTCAAAGTCTCCTGGATGGTATTGCTGAGGATATCTTGCAATCATAGGAACACAAGGGCCTGCCACAACACTCGTTATCAACAAGCTGACACAAGCACAAAACACGCACATATCTATAATTATAGCATCATGAAATTTTTGCACTGATCTAAAATTCCTTTGTGATCCACTTCATATCATTCCACTCACAGCACAATCCCTGGCAACAACTACTCATTTTTTTCTCTTTCCATATTTCTGCCCTTTCTTCTTGCGGAATGACATGTAGTTGGAAAGATACAGAATGTAACATTTTCAGATTGACTTCTTTTTCTTAATAATATGCATTTAAGATTCTCCTATGTCTTTTTGTGGCTTTAAAGCTCATTTTTTAAAGCACAGAGTAATATTCCATTGTCTGGATGCACCACAGTTGATTTATCCATTCAGTTACTGTCGGATAATTTGATTCCTTCTCAGGAAATTTCTTGATCACTTCTTTTTTTTTTAATGTAATTTATTTTATTATCATTAATTTACAATTACATGTGCAATATTATGATTATTAAACTACCCCTTCATCAGGTCCCCCCCACCAACCCCATTACAGTCACTGTCCATCAGCGTAGTGACATGCTATAGAATCACTACTTGTCTTCTCTGAGTTGTTCTGCCCTCCCCGTGCCCGCCCAACATTACATGTGCTAATCATAATGCCCCTTTTTCCCTCTTATCCCTCCCTTCCCACCCATTTTCCCCAGGCCCTTTCACTTTGGTAACTATTAGTCCGTTCCTGGGTTCTGTGAGTCTGCTGCTGTTTTGTTCCTTCAGTTTTTTTCTTTGTTCTTATATTCCACATATGAGAGAAATCATTTGATACTTGTCTTTTTCGGCTTGGCTTATTTCACTGAGCATAATACCCTCTAGCTCCATCCATGTTGTTGCAAATGGTAGATTTGTTTTCTTCTTATGGCTGTATAATATTCCATTGTGTATATGTACCACCTCTTCTTTATCCATTCATCTACTGATGGACACTTAGGTTGCTTCCATTTCTTGGCTATTGTAAATAGTGCTGCAATAAACATAGGGTGCATCTGTCCTTTTCAAATTGGGCTGCTGCATTCTTAGGGTAAATTCCTAGGAGTGGAATTCTGGGTCAAATGGTATTTCTATTTTGAGTTTTTTGAGGAACCTCCATACTGCTTTCCACAATGGTTGAACTAATTTGCAGTCCCACCAGCAGTGTAGGAGGGTTCCCTTTTCTCCACATCCTCGCCAACATTTGTTGTTGTTTGTGTTTTGGATGTTGGCCATCCTCACTGGTGTGAGGTGATATCTCATTGTGGTTTTAATCTGCATTTCTCTGATGATTAGCGATGTGGAGCATCTTTTCATGTGCCTGTTGGCCATCTGAATTTCTTCTTTGAGAAGTGTCTATTCATGTCCTCTGCCCATTTCTTAATTGGATTATTTGCTTTCTGTTTGTTAAGGTGCATGAGTTCTTTATATATTTTGGATGTCAACCCTTTATCAGATACGTTTTTTATGAATATATTCTCCCATACTGTAGGATGTCTTTTTGTTCTACTGATGGTGTCCTTTTCTGTACAGAAGCTTTTCAGCTTGATATAGTCCCACTTGTTCATTTTTGATTTGTTTCCCTTGCCCGGGGAGATATGTTCATGAAGAAGTTGCTCATGTTTATGTCCAGGAGATTTTTGTCTATGTTTTTTTCTAAGAGTTTTATGGTTTCATGTCCTACATTCAAGTCTTTGATGCACCTTGAGTTTACCTTTGTGTATGGGGCTAGACAGTAGACCTGTTTCATTCTATTACACGTAGCTGTCCAGTTTTTCCAGCACCAGCTGCTGAAGAGGCTGTCATCTCCCCATTGTATATCCAAGACACTTTTATAAAATATTAATTGACTGTATATGTTTGGGTTAATGTTTGGATTTTCTATTCTGTTCCACTGGTCTGTGCGTCTGTTTTTCTGCCAATACCAAATTGTCTTGATTACTGTGGCTTTGTAGTAGAGCTTGAAGTCAGGGAGTGTAATTCCCCCTGTTTGATTCCTCCTTCTCAGGATTGCATTGGCTACTCGGGGTCTTTTGTGGTTCCATATGAATTTTAGAATTATTTGTTCCAGTTCTTTGAAGAAAGCTGTTGGTAGTTTGATAGGGATTGCATTGAATCTGTAGATTGCGTTAGGTAGTATAGCCATTTTGACAATATTGATTCTTCCTAGCCAAGAGCATGGGATGCATTTCCATTTGTTAGTGTCCTCTTTAATTTCTCTTAGGAGTGTTTTGTAGTTTTCAGAGTACAGGTCTTTCACTTACTTCGTTAGGTTTATTCCTAGGTACTTTATTCTTTTTGATGCAATTGTGAATGGAATTGTTTTTCTGATTTCTCTTTCTGTTAGTTCATCATTAGTGTATAGGAAAGCAACAGATTTCTGTGTGTTAATTTTGTATCCTGCAACTTTGCTGAATTCAGATATTAGTTCTAGTAGTTTTGGAATGGAATCTTTAGGGTTTTTTATGTACAGTATCATGTCATCTGCAAATAGTGACAATTTGACTTCTTCTTACCAATCTGGATGCCTTGTATGTCTTTGTTTTGTCTGATTGCTGTGGCTAGGACCTCCAGTACTATGTTGAATAACAGTGGAGAGAGTGGGCATCCTTGTCTTGTTCCAAATCTTAGATGAAAAGTTTTCAGCGTCTCGCCGTTAAGTATGATGTTAGCTGTGGGTTTGTCATATATAGCCTTTATTATGTTGAGGTACATGCCCTCTATACCCATTTTGTTCAGAGTTTTAATCAGGAATGGATGCTGAATTTTGTCAAATGCTTTTTAAGCATCTATGGAGATGATCATGTGGTTTTTGTTCTTCTTTTTGTTGATGTGGTGGATGATGTTGATGGATATTCGAATGTTGTACCATCCTTGCATCCCTGGGATGAATCCCACTTGATCATGGTGTATGATCCTCTTGATGTATTTTTGAATTCGATTTGCTAATATTTTGTTGAGTATTTTTGCGTGTACATTCATTAGGGATATTGGTCTGTAATTTTCTTTTTTGGTGAGGTCTTTGCCCGGTTTTGGTATTAGAGTGATGCTGGCTTCATAGAATGAGTTTGGAAGTATTCCCTCCTCTTCTATTTTTTGGAAAACTTTAAGGAGAATCAGTGTTATTTCTTCTCTATATGTCTGGTAGAATTCAGAGGTGAATCCATCAGGCCCAGGGATTTGGTTTTGGGTAGTTTTTTGATTACCAATTCGATTTCGTCACTGGTGATTGGTCTGTTTAGTTTTTCAGTTTCTTGCTTGGTCAGTCTTGGAAGGTTGTATTTTTCTAAGAAGTTGTCCATTTCTTCTATGTTTTCCAGCTTGTTAGCATATAGATTCTCATAATATTCTCTTATGATTCTTTGTATTTCTGTGGGGTCTGTCGTGATTTTTCCTTTCTCATTTCTGATTGTGTTTATGTGTGTAGATTCTCTTTTTCTCTTAATGAGTCTGGCTAGGGGTTTATCTATTTTGTTTATTTTTCAAAGAACCAGCTCTTGGTTTTATTGATTTTTTCTATTGTTTTATTCTTCTCAATTTTATTTATTTCTTCTCTAATCTTTATTATGTCCCTCCTTCTGGTGACTTTGGGCCTCATTTGTTCTTCTTTTTCCAATTTCAGTAATTGTGTCTTTAGACTATTCATTTGGGAATGTTCTTCCTTCTTTAAATAGGCCTGGATTGCAATATACTTTCCTCTTAGAACTGCCTTTGCTGCGTCCCACAGAAGTTGTGGCTTTGTGTTGTTGTTGTCATTAGTCTCTATATATTCTTTGATTTCTGTTTTGATTTGGTCGTTAACCCATTGATTAATTAGGAGAGTGTTGTTAAGTCTCCATGTATTTGTGAGCCTTTTTGATTTCTTTCTAAAATTTATTTCTAGTTTTATACCTTGGTGATCTGAGAAGTTGGTTGGTAGGATTTCAATATTTTTGAAATTACTGAGGTTCTTTTTGTGGCCTAGTATGTGGTCTATTCTGGAAAATGTTCCATGTGCACTTGAGAAGAATGTGTATCCTGTTGCTTTTGGGTGTAGAGTTCTGTAGATGTCTTTTAGGTCCATCTGTTCTAGTGTGTTGTTCAGTGCCTCTGTGTCTTTACTTATTTTCTGTCTGGTTGATCTGTCCTCTGGAGTGAGTGGTGTGTTGAAGTCTCCTAAGATGAATGCATTGCTGTCTATTTCCTCCTTTAATTCTGTTAGTATTTGTCTCACATATGCTGGCGCTCCTGTGTTGGGTGCATATATATTTATAATGGTTATATCTTCCTGTTGGACTGACCCCTTTATCATTATGTAATGTCCTTCTTTATCTTTTGCTACTTTCTTCGTTTTGAAGTCTATTTTGTCTGATACAAGTACTGCAACACCTGCTTTTTTCTCTTTGTTGTTTGCATGAAATATCTTTTTCCATCCCTTCACTTTTAGTCTGTGTATATCTTTGGATTTGAGGTGAGTTTCTTGTAGGCAGCATATAGATGGGTCTTGCTTTTTTATCCATTCTGTTACTCTGTGTCTTTTGATTGGTGCATTCAGTCCATTTACATTTAGGGTAATTATTGATAGGTATGTACTTATTGCCATTGCTGGCTTTAGATTCGTGGTTACCAAGGGTTCAAGGGTTGCTTCTTTACTATCTAACAATCTAACTTAACTTTCTTGTTAAGTTATTGTAAACACAGTCTGATGTTTCTTTATTTCTCTCCCTTCTTATTCCTCCTCCTCCATTCTTTCTATAATAGGTGTTTTATTCTTTGCCTTTAGTTGGTATTTGGATGTTCTGCTTTCTTTGCTATGATTTTTTTTTCCCTCTGGTGACATCTTTTTAGCCTTATGTGTGCTTTCATCTAGATAATTTATATCTCTTAACTTTCGTTTATCTGGAAATTGTTTAATCCCTCCATCATATTTAAATGGTAATCGTGCTGGATACAATATTCTTGGTTCGAGGCTCTTCCGTTTCATTACGTTAAATATATCATGCCATTCTCTTCTGGCCTGTAAGGTTTCTGTTGAGAAGTCTGATGATAGTCTTATGGGTTTTCCTTTGTAGGTGATCTTTTTCTCTCTCTAGCTGTCTTTAATACCCTGTCTTTATCTTTGATCTTTGCCATCTTAATTATTATGTGTCCTGGTGTTGTCTTCCTTGGGTCCCTTGTGTTGGGAGATCTATGAGCTTCGGTGGACTGCGAGACTACTTCCTTCCACAGTGAGGGAAAGTTTTCAGCAATTATTTCTTCAAAGACACTTTCTATCCCTTTTTCTCTCTCTTCTTCCTCTGGTACTCCTATAATGCGAATATTGTTCCGTTTGGATTGGTCACACAGTTCTCTTAATATTCTTTCATTCCTAGAAATCCTTTTATCTCTCTCTGCCTCAGCTGCTCTGTACTCCTGTTCTCTGTTTTCTATTCCATTAACAGTCTCTCGCATCTCATCCATTCTGCTGTTAAGCCCGTCGATCGCTTGTCTGATTTCTGTATTGTCTTTCCTCAGTTCCCTCACTTCCTCCCTCAGCTCTTGCACATTTCTCTGTAGGTCCATCAGCATGGTTATGACTTTTATTCTAAATTCTTTTTCAGGGATGCTGTGCATTTCCATCCCTTCAGACTCCCTCTCTGGGGTTGTCTGGTTGATTTTGGTCTGAACCATATTCCTCTGTCTTTTCATGGCTGTATAATTTGGTCACTGATAGTTGCCACGTATGTCAGCTGGGCTCTTTAAGACTTTAAAAAGAGAAGAAAAAAAAGAGAGAAAAAAAAGATAAAAAAAGAAAAAAAAGAAAAAGAAAAAAAGGAAAAAAAGAAAGAAAAGAAAAAACAAAAACAAAACAAAAAACAAAACAAAACAAAAAAAAAAAAAAAAATGCCCACCGGACGTAGATTCTGTGGGAATGCTCTAGGTGGCGCTATTGCGCCACTATTCCACAGCTGTGACTGTGCCGCTGCGCAGGGTCCTTTATCGCTCTGGCAGGGGTGGTAACGAATAGGAGGCTGTTGATCCCAGTGAGAAGGGTTAAGTATGGCTACGCTTCCTCAGTCGCCAGCTAAGGCGTCTGAAACTCCCCAGGACTCCCAGCCTGCTGGGCTCAGTGTGCTGGGGTGATCCGGCTCCTCCGCTGGGCTCCTGTCTCTTTAAGACCGCTGAGGAAAGCGCGCACTTTTTTTTTCCTTCCCGGAGCCGGCTGCAAGCCCCCTGGCGCGTTCCCTGCTCAGATCCTGCCCCTCTGTCTCTCCAATCTCCGCTGCACTGCGCAATGTGGGTCAGCGCTCCGCGCACAGATCACCGTCGGCTGGCTACTTCGCGGGGTATTCTTCCACTCCCTCCCGGCTCTGAATCCTCTCCTCCCGCCGTGCGCTGGGGTGGGGGAGGGCTCGGGTCCGCTGGGTCGCGGCTCCGTATCTTACCCGCCTCTTGGGGTGCCGAGTCCTCTCGGGTGTAGCTGCACGCTGTGCGCTTTCCTGTGTATTCTCATCTCTCTTTTAGGAATAGATGTATTTTCTGTGTTTTCGTAGATAAATATAGTGTTGGGAGGAGTTTTCTGCCGCCCTGCTCACACCGCCATCTTCCCGGAAGTCCTCTTGATCACTTCTTATGGCTAAATTTGAATTGCTATTGTTCCTATTTCTGCTGTTTCATCAGCTTCATGGCACCAGGAAACCAAACACATCTTTCAGAATTTATCCTCCTGGGGCTCTCAAAAATGTAGAATTACTTCCTGTCATCGTTGGGCCCTTCCAATCATGCACCTGGTCGCCTTCATTGGGAACGTTCTCATCATCCTGGCCATTATCACTGACTTCCACCTCTACATCCCCATGGACTTCTTCCTGTACAACTATCCTTTTCAGATACTTGTTTCACCATCACCATCCCCCAGATGCTGCTGAATATCCAGACTCAGAACACAGTCATAACATATGAAAGCTGCCTCATCAAGGTGGTTTTTTATGCTCTTTGGAATATCAGACAACATCCTCTTAACAGTGATGGCTTATGACCTGTGTGTGGCTCTCTGTAACCCATTGCACCACATGGCCATCAGGAACCCCAAGTTCTGTGGCCTCATGCTTCTTGCTTTGGTTATTGAATTGTGGAGAAAATGAGGGTTCCTATGGCTAGGATTCTCGTTGGCCCGGGTTGGCTTGCTCAATACACATGTGTTGGTAATACATTGTTATTGACTCTATATAAAGAACTCCGCCCAGTGCCCTGGGCTGCTGAAGGTCTGCCGGGCAGCAAAATTTCAGGAGACCAGAAACTGGAGTGGTGGCAGCATCGGGTGAAATGCAGCAGGGAGATGAGACTTTCAGTGCTGGTTTATATAGGCCCCTTTCCTGTTGGCCTCAGGGAGGGCTGGGGAAGTCAGAAAGGTGTCACTTCCCCTCCACTTGCCATTCAATAAAGTTGGACAGCTGCTGGGCTAAGTGGGCCAAAGAGGATAGGTATCCAATGTAATACTTCCACAGAATTGAGACAGTAATGAGGAAGATGGAGCTATTTGAAGCTGACTGCAACAAGCTGCTACTCCATTGGGTGAGGGAGCACTGGGAAGGCCTTATCTGCCTGCCCTCTCTCCTCCAGAGATCTCCCTTCATTCCTCACACTCTGGCAGCCATCCAACTGCTGGCAAACTTTTCAAACTGTCATATCTGTGTTTGGTCTCTGTGGGATTGCATAGCAATGCCAACCCCCAGCAGCAAAAGAAGTTTTGGGCCTTCATAGTGCTCCAGTTCTCCTTGGAGTCCAAACCCATTAATCACTTATCCCAAAGGCAATGTGGACTCATATTCCTAGAACAGATCTCTAGGGCCATGTGTGCCCAATCCCTGAGCATTCGTCCCTGCCCTGCTCTGTTCTCCTCCCTCCTGACTGTGCTCTGGGATTGGGGAACATCTTCAGTCCTGATCCATTATGGCTCTGCCACTATGCCCTTCTCAATGTGTCCTCTGTACTTCACCATGTGCTCTGCAGTCTTCAGATCATTTTCAGGGTTAGTTGTTTTGCTGAAGTTACTGCCTTAGTGTGTATGTGGGAGGAAGTTTTTGCCTTTCTGCCTCAGTCTGCCATATTTTGGCCACCTGCACTCCTGAAATTTTGTATTTAGGTGTTAACATAACAAGAGGAGTAGAGGTAGCATGTGCAGTAAATCTGATAATCATTTACATTATGATGGGAAGATTAGCATAGATTATCCATGTTGGACTAGTGTAATCATAGTGATGCTCTAAGTGTGAAAAAGAATAAAATGTGGACTCACAGAAAGATTAGAAGATTCCGTGCTTGATGGCTTTAAAGATGGTGAAATATCCATGCCCCAAATAATGCAGGTGGCCACTAGAAAGTAATTTAGAAAGGTAAAGAATTACTCCCTGGAGTCTGGATTGACTCTAGCCTTGCAGATGTCTTTTTAACCCCAGTGAGACCCATTCCAATTTCTGATCTCTAGAAATTTAAGACAAAGAAATTTAAGCCACCAGGGTAGTAATTTGTTATAGCAACAATAGGAATCTAGTACAGACATTTATCCAACTGCAATATTGTTCAGAAGAACTGCACTTAATTGTTCTGATTCATTCATTTAGTTTCCCCTGGATAAGGTATTTCATGTTGAAACCACCTTATTTATTTATTTTATTAAAGTATCATAGATATACAATCTTATGAAGTTTTTACATGAGCAACATTGTGGTTACAACATTCACCCATATTGCCAAGTCCCCCACACACCCCATTGCAGTCACAGTCCATCAGCACAGTAAGATGTTATAGAGTCATTATTTGTCTTTTCCATGTTGCACTGTGTTTCCCATGACCCACCTGCATAATATGTGCTAATCATAATGCTCCTTAATCCCCTTCTCCACAACTGGCAGGAACCTCAGTCTCTCTGAGTATTATGCTTGTCTTTGCTTTCCAACCCCTCTAATCTCCAGAGGACCATGCAATGTAAGTTCATACTCTTGGAGCAGATCTTGAATTTCAAGTTGATTCCAACATATGTGATTTCCCTTTCCTTATTTTCTAGCTTTATAAAAGGCTTATTTCACCATAATACATGTGATTTTAAAGAAGTCTTTGTGCATGTATATATATGTGTGTCTTTATCTGACAGAAATTTATATTCGAATATGTACACACAAACATCCGTTTATCCTTGAATTTGTTATTTGGATTCAGCAATGTATTTCTATAGATTTTGCTTTTCATTACAGCATCGTTCAGAAGTTATGTTTACAATTTCACATTATTTTCAAACCTAAGGACACAGATGTAGGGGGAATTGCATTTTTAATAATTATATCATAATTACACATAATACATACTTGAGTTTTGCATAAATATAAATATGCAGTAGGCATGCTTTTATTGTAAAATTTTTAATTATTCCACTTACACTTTAAATTGGTACAGTTTATTGCATGCAATTATGCTGTCATAAATTTGTTAGAAGTAAAAAAAGAGTTGTGTATGACTCAGGGCAGGATCTGAAACACAAGAAGCTGCACCCTAATGGGTGGGGCATATCTCCTCTAACTGGGAAAATGTAAAGGTTCATATGTAGATGTTAAAATAATGGACTTAATTCAGCTCACAATTGATAAACTCATTTTTATCCCTGTAAACTAGAAGATTACCCTACATACATGAGTAAAATGACACAAATTGGTTCAAGACAGAAGAGTATTACAACCATGCACATCATCAGGAATGTTAGAAACACAATATAGGCATTTTCATCTGACTGTTGCTTCATGAAGACCCTGCTTAGGTCATAACATCCCTCCATCTGTGTTTGTTCTCTGTGGGACTGCTGTATTGTGTCTAACCTCCACCAACAACAGAAGTTTTGGCCCCAAAGAGTGCTTTAACTCTCCTTGGAGTCCAGCTCCATTAATCACCAATTCAAAATGCAATGTGGACTCATATTGCCAGAACAGATCTCCACAGCCATGTGTGCAAGATTCCTGAACATTCATCATTCCCTACTCCATTCTTCTCCCTCCTGCTTTTGTGCTGGCATGGGGGAAGAGTTTGGGTCCCAGTCAATTATGGCTCTGCCTCTTTGCCCTTCCAAATGTGTCCTTTCTTCTACACCATGTGTTCTGAAATCTTCAGGTCATTTCAGGGTTAGTTGTTTTGCTGAAGTTGCTTACTGAGTGTGCCTCTGGGAGGAAGTTCTTGCCTTGCTGCCCTACCTTATATATTTTTACCACCCTACCCACTGCATATTAAACCACAGTATCAGGAAAGTAATTAAGCTTGTGATATACCAGGGCATGGTGTTCACACATGGAAAATAATGGTGTCAGATTTTCCTCTTTGATAAAATCATTAAATAGCTGTGGCTGGCAAAAGCTCATTTTTCCATAGGAGTAATACAACTCATGATGATTTTGGAGGTCAAACAAAAGAAAAAACTAGTAAATATCATATATTTTATTTGAGAAGAAATTGTTCTTAAGTGATCCATGAAGTCTCTTGAGATAAGTAGGAATTTCACAACAGCATATCCAATGTGGGAAATATTGGGACACTTAGAAATTGACAAAGGAGAAATCTCATGGATAGCAGAGAGATCACAAAACTTAATAAACTGACTTACATAAATTGAATGGAGAAGAAAATATCTGGCTCTGAGGCTTCAAGCCCTGGAATCATGGGCATTTCTTCATTCACAGGACAATTGGTCCTTTTTTACATTCCAAATAATGCTTTCAAAGCCCTCTTTATGTCTTTACTTCTAAACTGTAGATGAATGGGGGCAACACGGGTGGGATCGCAGTGTACATCCCTGAGGCTGCTGCCCTGGAGTGTGAGCTGTGTGTAACCGCAGAGCTAAGGAACACTGCTGTGCTCATACAATAAAATAAGGAAACAATGGGGAGGTGACGTGCACAGATGGGAAATACTTTATATTTCCCCTGAGCTGATGATGTTCTATGTATGGAGGAAACCACCTTAGAGTAGGAGTAAAGGATCCAAGCCATGGGACCACCACCCAGGAGCACAGCTACAAAATCCATCACTCCCACTAGAAAAGATGGGTCGAACACAAAATGGGCATACCATACATAAGACAGGATACATACATTTACAATTAAATTAAAATAAAATAAGACTTTTAGTTTCAGAGAAATGATAATATTAGTCACAGTGAGATACTATAATACAGACATCAGTTTAGCTAGAATGAAAACAAAACCATGTGCTGTCTAAGGTATGAAAGGATGAGATCAACATGCAGGGCTATTGAGAACTTAAATTGGCAAATACACACTGGAAAAAGGGAAGTATATACTACAACTGTGTGCATGCCTACAGTTCCTGTACTTAAACAACTCCAATACTATAATTCTTTTTTGAAGTATAGTTGGTATACATTATTATATTGGTTTCAAGTATACAACATAATGGTTCATACATTACTAAATCCTCACTGCAGCATGAGATGGGAAAAAGATTGTGACATGAGAAGTGAGTCATGAACCTCTTCCCAAAACTACATATAACATGAATAATAATAAAGTGGTGTGACCAATCGAAACAGAAAAATATTTACATTATGGGGGTAACAGAAGAAGAATAACAGAGAAAAGGGGATAGAAAGTCTCTCTGAGAAAATAATTGCTGAAAACTTCTCCAATCTGGGAAAGGAAATAGTCTCACAGGTCTTGGAAATGCAGAGATATACCAACACAAAGGACCCTAGGAAGACACCAACACATATAACACTTAAAAGGGTAAAATGAAGGGCAAAGAGAGAGTATTGCAAGAATGCAGAGAGAGAAAACAGATCACATATAAAGAAGAACCCATCAGGCCATCAGCAGGCTTTTCATCAGAAACATTACATGACAGTTGGGTGTGGCATGATATATTTAATGCAATGAAAGAGAAGGTCCTCCAACTAAGAAAACTCTACCCAGCAACATTATCATTTAAATTTGAAAAACAGGTTAAACAATTTCCAGATGAGCAAAAGTTGAGGAAATTTAAATCCCATAAACCATTTCCACAGTGTATTTTGAAAGGACTGCTCTGGGTGGAAGCTCTCCTTCCCACAAACCATTTCTACAGTGTGTTTTGAAATGATTTCTCTGTGTGGAAGTTCTCCTAAAGCTAAATAGCTGTCACCAGAGAAAATACAACCACGTTAAAGCAGGAAGACTGAATAATTACTAAGCAAATACAACATTAAATAAACTACTCACAAAGTCATTCAAGGGATACACAAACAGTACAGAATATAACACCTAATACATAGAGAGCGGAGGAAGAAGAAGGGAGAAAAAAATAACCTTTAGATTATGTTTGAAATAGCATAATAAGCAAGTTATATTAGAGTGTTAGATAGTAAGGAAGCTGCCCTTAAACCTTTGGTAACCACAAATCTAAAGCTTTCAGTGACAATAAGGACATATCTATCAATAATCACTCTAAATGTAAATGGACTGAATGCAGCAATCAAAAGATACAGCGTCACTGAATGGACCAAAAAAAAAGACCCATTTTATATGCTGCCTACAGAAGACTCACTTCAAACCCAAAGACATACACAGGCTAAAAGTGAACGGATGGAGAAAGATATTTCATGCAACTAATAGGGAGTAAAAAGCAAGAGTTTCAGTCCTTGTATCAGACAAAATAGACTTCAAAACAAAGAAAGTCACAAGAAACAAAGAAGGACATTACATAATGATAAAGGGGTCATTCCAACACGACAATATAACCATTACAAATATCTATGAACCAAAAAGAGGAGAATCATATCATGTGAAATAAGCATTAACAAAATTAAAGGGGGACATAGAATGCAATGCATTCATTTTAGGAGACTTCAGCCCACCACTCACTCCAAAGAACCGACCAACCAGTAAGAAAATAAGTAAATAGAATGATATACTGAACAGCACATTAGAAGATATGAACACATCTATAGAACATTCCATCTAAAAGCAGCAGGATACACATTCTTCTCAAGGGCACATAGAATGTATTCCTGAATAGATAAAATACTAGGCCACAAAGAGAATCTTAATAAAATAGAAAAGGCTGAAACTATACCAACAAGCTTCTGAGACCACAAATTTATGAAACCAGAAATAAATAATGCAAAGAAAACAGAAAAGCCCACAAACACATGGGGGCTGAAAACACACTTCTAAATAATCAGTAGATCAATGACCAAATAAAAACAGAGATTAAGCAATATATGGAGACAAATGAAAAAACCTCAATATCCTAATAACTGTGGGATGCCGTGCACACAGTTCTAAGAAGAAACTATATAGCAATACAGGCTTACATGAAGAAACAAGAACAATCGGAAATGAACAGTATTAAATCACAGTTAATGAAACTCAAAAAAGAACAAGTGTGGCCCAATGTGAGTGGAAGGACGGACATAAAAAGGATCAAAGCAGAAAGAAATAAAATTGAGAAGAATAAAACGACTGAAAAAATCACTGAAACCAGGAGCTAGTTCATTGGGAAAATAAACAACAGAGATAAAGCACTAGACTGACTTTATAAAAAAAAATAAAGAGAATGTACAAACACAAACAGAATTTAAATTGAAAAAATCGTGGAAAAAGGAAAAATGACAATGAACACCACAGAAATACAATAAATTATTAGAGAATACCATGAAAAATTATATGCCAACAACTAGATTAACAGGAAGAAATGGACAATTTTCTAGAAAAATACAGCCTTCCAAGAATGACCAAGGAAGAAACAAAAAATCTGAACAGACCAATTACCATCAATGAAATTAAAACAGTAATCAAAAATCAACCTAAGAACAAAAGATCTGGGTCAGATGGCTTCATGGCTTAATTATATAAAAAATTAAAAGAGCTAATACTCATTCTCCTTAAAATTTGCCAAAAAGAAAAAGAGGAGGGAATACTTCCTAAATGATTCTGTGAGGCCAGCATAACTCTAATACTAAAACCAGGCAAAGACCACAAAAAAGGAAATTACAGACCAGTATCTCTGACGAGCACAGATGTAAAAATCCTCAACAACATATTAGCAAATAGAATTTAAAAAAAACACAAAAAAGATCATAAAGCATGACCAATGGGATTTATTTCAGGGATGCTAGGACAGTATAATATTCAAAAATCAATATTATACACCACATAATCAAGAAAAAGTACAAAAATCATGATCACGTCAATAGATGCTGAAAAAGTTATTTGACAATGTTCAACAGGCATTCATGATAAAAACTCAACAAAATGGGTATAGAGGACAAGTACCTCAATATAATAAAGGCCATATTTGACAAACCCACAGCCAACATCATACGTAAAAGTTAAAAGCTGGAAGCTTTTCCTCTAAGATGAGGAACATGATGAGGATGCCCACTCTCTCCACTTTTATTCAGCATAGTACTGGAGGTCATATAGCATGACAATAAGACAACACAAAGAAATAAAGGACATCCAGACTGGTAAGGAAGAAGTTAAGCTGTCACTGTTTACAGATGACACGATATTGTACCTAAAATAAAACTAAAGAATCCAATCAAAAATGACTATAACTCAACTGAATTCAGCAAAGTTGCCCAATACAAAATTAATACACAGAAATCTGTTGCATACCTATGTACTAAGGATGAAGTAGCAGAAAGAGAAATCAGGAAGACAGCTGAATTTACAATTGCATCAGAAAGAATAAAATAACTAGGAATAAACCTAACCAATGAAGTGAAAAACCTATGCTCAGGAAACTACAAGACACTCATGAGAGAAATTGTAAAAGACCCCAATAAATGGAAATACATCCCATGCTCATGGACAGGAAGAAATAATATTGTGAAAAGGGCCATCCTACTTAAAGAAATCTTCAGATTCAATGTAATCCCTATCAAAATACCAACATCATTTTTCAATGAACTAGAAAAAATAGTTCTTAAATTAATATGGAACCACAAAGAGCCCAAATAGCTAAAGCAATGCTGAGAAGGAAGACCAAAGCTGGGGGTATTATAATAACTATCTTCAAGGTCTACTACAAAGTCACAATAATCAAAACAATTTGGTATTGTTACAAGAACAGACACATAGATCAATGGAAAAGAATTGAAAGCCCAGATATAAACCCAATCATATATGGTCAATTAATAAATGATAAAGGAGCATTGGATACACAATGAGGAAATGACAGCCTCTTCAACAGCTGTTGTTGGCAAAACTGGACCACTACATATAAGAGAATGAAGCTGGATTATTGTCTATATCCATACACAAAAATAAACTCAAAATTGATGAAAGACCTGAATGTAAGTCAGGAAACCATAAAGTCTTAGAAGAAAACATAGGCAAAAATCTCTTGAATATAAAATGTGCAACTTTTTCCTGAGCACGTCTACTTGGGCAAGGGAACCAAATCAAAAATGAACAAGTGGGACTACATCAAACTAAAAGCTTCTGTACAGCAAAGGGCACCATCAGCAGAACAAAAAGGCATCCTACAGTATGGGAGAATATATTCATAAATGACACAACTGGTAAGGAGTAAACATCCAAAATATGTAAAGAACTCATATGCCTCAATACCCAAAAAACAAATAACCCAATCAAAAAATGGATGGAGGATCTGAACACTTCTCCAGTCAAGAAATTTGAATTCCAAACAGGCACATGAAAATATGCTCCACATCATTATTCATCATGGAAATGCAAAATAAAACCACAAAGAGACAGCAGCTCACATCAGTTAGGATGGCCAACATCCAAAATCCAAGAAATCACAAATGCTGGTGAGGCTGTGGAGAAATGGTACTGCTCCCACACTGTTTGAGGCATTATAAACTTGTTCAACCATTGTGGAATGCAATATGGAAGTTACTCAAAAAACTAAAAATAGAAATACCACTTAAACCAGTAATTCCACTCCTATAAATTCACCCAAAGAAAACAAGACCTCTGATTTGAAAAGAAATACGTTACCCCTATGTTTATAGCAGCACTATTTACAAGGGACAAGATATGGAGACAACCTAAGTGTCCATGAATAAATGAATGGATTAAGAAGTGTGGTACATATACACAATGGAATACTAATCAGCCATAAAAAGAAAATAAATCCTACCATTTGCAACAACATCGATGGAGCTAGAGGGTATTATGCTCAGTGAAATAAGCCAGGTGGACAAAGACAAGTAGCAAATGATTTCACTCATTTGTGGAGTATCACAAGAAAGCAGAACTGAAGGAACAAACTAGCAGCAGACTCACAGACTCCAAGAAGGGACTTGTAACCACTCCAAATGGGAGGCATTAGGGGTAGTGGGTGGGGAGGGAGAAGGGGATTAAGGGATTTGAATCACATTATAGATAGATTCCTGAGAAGGCAGTACAGCATGGAGAAGATAAGTAATGGCTCTACAGCATCTTACTACACTGATAGTGACTGCAATATGGGGGTGAAAACTTGATAATAGTGGTGAATGTTGAAAGCACAATGTTGTTCAAGTGAAGCCTTCATAAGATTTTATATCAATGATACTTTAAAAAAGGGGGGGAAATATAGTATATGCAAATCTAAAATAAAACACATGAATAATCCATAAAACTTTATATTTTTAACAACTTAACAAAAATGCTCTCATATGTAAGAGCATCCAATTAGAAAATATTCTATGTTGAGCACAGAAGTCTAATGTTACAAGTACTGTCAAATTTAATGCTATTCATCATGATGGGATAATAATCTGAACCATAAGGAAATGGTTAAAAAAGTTCTCTAATGAAAATCTTGACAATATATAAATTCTCATGATTATTAGAAGGCCTCATATCTAGCCTATAGCAAATGAAGAATGTGGGGTCAAAGCTATATTAGAGAAATTGAAATTATGCAAGACATACAAACATTTTTCTCAAGGTGAAAATAAAAAAGGAAAGGAATGAACATGCTACATAGAAAATGAAAGTATTCATTACTATATGATGTATGCACATAAAGCAGAAAGGAGATTAGAAACATCTCACTGTCATCTTTGAAACTGAAAAATATATCAAATTAAATGCTTTCTGATCTTCTATTCAGAACCTGAGAAAATCTATTTTTCATTAAAGCATGTGACTTAGGAAAAGTAACCAATGTTTTGGCTCTTACGTTTATGTCAATTTCAGTCCAATTTTATAACCGCACAGGTAGACCCATTTTGATGAAGTGCCTCAGACTTCTCATTAACAACAAGAAGACTGGTTCTCCAAATTATGACCCATGGTGTGGGAAATATACTTAGTAATTAAAGGTTAAATAAAATGGGAGTTAGCAAGTCAAAGTAAAGCAAACTAAGCAGACACTTAGTTAATCCCCTTCAAAGGCCCCAGATAGACTTTTGACTTACATCCTTGACATATTTTGCAGGAATTTAGACCATCCAGGTGGGCCACCTCCTGACAGCAAGCACACAGACCCCAGACTGGGTGGAGCCAGTACAGTGATAGCTAAGACTGCTGAAACTGTCCCCTGTCACCTCACCACTGACCAGTCAGAAGGGGCATGAGCTGATAAAACACAAAGCAACACTTTCCCTTACCTTTGATTTTAAAAGCCCTTGCTAGTAAGTCAAAAAGGAGTTCAGGACTTTAAGCCTTATCAACCTGTTCTCCTTGCTTGGTACCCTGCAATAAACATCAACTTTCTCTCACTGCATCCCTATGTTATTTTTTGGTTTCACTACTGATCTCAGTGTTGCCTTTACTACATGTTTAGGGAGTGGAACCAGGTTTGTTTACTTGGTTTCAACAATTTCATCTTAGATGGTTTTAATCAACATGCTATAGTTGGCATGAAAAGAAAGGGAAATCAGCATCACATTTTGATCTTTTTTTTTAATATAATTTATTTTATTATCATTAATTTACAATTACATGTGCAATATTATGATTATTAAACTACCCCTTCATCAGGTCCCCCCCACCAACCCCATTACAGTCACTGTCCATTAGCGTAGTGAGATGCTATAGAATCACTACTTGTCTTCTCTGAGTTGTACTGCCCTCCCCGTGCCCCCCCAACATTACATCTGCTAATCGTAATGCCCCCTTTTCCCTCTTATCCCTCCCTTCCCGCCCATTTTCCCCAGTCCCTTTCCCTTTGGTAACTATTAGTCCGTTCTTGGGTTCTGTGAGTCTGCTGCTGTTTTGTTCCTTCAGTTTTTTTCTTTGTTCTTATACTCCACATATGAGTGAAATCATTTGATACTTGTCTTTTTCGGCTTGGCTTATTTCACTGAGCATAATACCCTCTAGCTCCATCCATGTTGTTGCAAATGGTAGGATTTGTTTTCTTCTTATGGCTGCATAATATTCCATTGTGTATATGTACCACATCATCTTTATCCATTCATCTACTGATGGACACTTATGTTGCTTCCATTTCTTGGCTATTGTAAATAGTGCTGCAATAAACATAGGGGTGCATCTGTCCTTTTCAAATTGGGCTGCTGCATTCTTAGGGTAAATTCCTAGGAGTGGAATTCCTGGGTCAAATGGTATTTCTATTTTGAGTTTTTTGAGGAACCTCCATACAGCTTTCCACAATGGTTGAACTAATTTGCAGTCCCACCAGCAGTGTAGGAGGGTTCCCTTTTCTCCACATCCTCGCCAACATTTGTTGTTGTTTGTGTTTTGGATGTTGGCCATCCTCACTGGTGTGAGGTGATATCTCATTGTGGTTTTAATCTGCATTTCTCTGATGATTAGCGATGTGGAGCATCTTTTCATGTGCCTGTTGGCCATCTGAATTTCTTCTTTGGAGAAGTGTCTATTCATGTTCTCTGCCCATTTCTTAATTGGATTATTTGCTTTCTGTTTGTTAAGGTGCATGAGTTCTTTATATATTTTGGATGTCAACCCTTTATCAGATACGTTTTTTATGAATATATTCTCCCATACTGTAGGATGTCTTTTTGTTCTACTGATGGTGTCCTTTGCTGTACAGAAGCTTTTCAGCTTGTTATAGTCCCACTTGTTCATTTTTGCTTTTGTTTCCCTTGCCCGGGGAGATATGTTCATGAAGAAGTTGCTCATGTTTATGTCCATGAGATTTTTGCCTATGTTTTTTTCTAAGAGTTTTATGGTTTCATGACTTACATTCAAGTCTTTGATCCACCTTGAATTTACCTTTGTGTATGGGGCTAGACAGTAGTCCAGTTTCATTCTCTTACATGTAGCTGTCCAGTTTTTCCAACACCAGCTGCTGAAGAGGCTGTCATATCCCCATTGTATATCCAAGGCACTTTTATAAAATATTAATTGACTGTATATGTTTGGGTTAATGTTTGGATTTTCTATTCTGTTCCACTGTTCTGTGGGTCTGTTTTTGTGCCAATACCAAATTGTCTTGATTACTGTGGCTTTGTAGTAGAGCTTGAAGTCAGGGAGTGTAATTCCCCCTGTTTGATTCCTACTTCTCAGGATTGCTTTGGCTATTCGGGGTCTTTTGTGGTTCCGTATGAATTTTAGAATTATTTGTTCCAGTTCATTGAAGAAAGCTGTTGGTAGTTTGACAGGTATTGCATTGAATCTGTAGATTGCTTTAGGTAGTATAGCCATTTTGACAATATTGATTCTTCCTAGCCAAGAGCATGGGATGCTTTTCCATTTGTTAGTGTCCTCTTTAATTTCTCTTAGGAGTGTCTTGTAGTTTTCAGAGTACAGGTCTTTTACTTCCTTCGTTAGGTTTATTCCTAGGTATTTTATTCTTTTTGATGCAATTGTGAATGGAATTGTTTTTCTGATTTCTCTTTCTGTTAGTTCATCATTAGTGTATAGGAAAGCAACAGATTTCTGTGTGTTAATTTTGTATCCTGCAACTTTGCTGAATTCAGATATTAGTTCTAGTAGTTTTGGAATGGAATCTTTAGGGTTTTTTATGTACAGTATCATGTCATCTGCAAATAGTGACAATTTGACTTCTTCTTTACCAATCTGGATGCCTTGTATGTCTTTGTTTTGTCTGATTGCTGTGGCTAGGACCTCCAGTACTATGTTGAATAACAGTGGAGAGAGTGGGCATCCTTGTCTTGTTCCCGATCTTAGATGAAAAGCTTTCAGCGTCTCGCCGTTAAGTATGATGTTAGCTGTGGGTGTGTCATATATAGCCTTTATGATGTTGAGGTACTTGCCCTCTAAACCCATTTTGTTGAGAGTTTTAATCAGGAATGGAGGCTGAATTTTGTCAAATGCTTTTTCAGCATCTATGGAGATGATCATGTGGTTTTTGTTCTTCTTTTTGTTGATGTGGTGGATTATGTTGATGGATTTTCGAATGTTGTACCATCCTTGCATCCCTGGGATGAATCCCACTTGATCATGGTGTATGATCCTCTTGATGTATTTTTGAATTCGATTTGCTAATATTTTGTTGAGTATTTTTGCATCTACGTTCATCAGGGATATTGGTCTGTAATTTTCTTTTTGGTGAGGTCTTTGCCCGGTTTTGGTATTAGAGTGATGCTGGCTTCATAGAATGAGTTTGGAAGTATTCCCTCCTCTTCTATTTTTGGAAAACTTTAAGGAGAATCGGTGTTATTTCTTCTCTATATGTCTGGTAGAATTCAGAGGTGAATCCATCAGGCCCAGGGGTTTTGTTCTTGGGTAGTTTTTTGATTACCAATTCGATTTCGTCACTGGTGATTGGTCTGTTTAGTTTTCTGTTTCTTGCTTGGTCAGTCTTGGAAGGTTGTATTTTTCTAAGAAGTTGTCCATTTCTTCTATGTTTTCCAGCTTGTTAGCATATAGATTCTCATAATATTCTCTTATGATTCTTTGTATTTCTGTGGGGTCTGTCGTGATTTTTCCTTTCTCATTTCTGATTGTGTTTATGTGTGTAGATTCTCTTTTTCTCTTAATGAGTCTGGCTAGAGGTTTATCTATTTTGTTTATTTTTCAAAGAACCAGCTCTTGGTTTCATTGATTTTTTCTATTGTTTTATTCTTCTCAATTTTATTTATTTCTTCTCTAATCTTTATTATGTCCCTCCTTCTGGTGACTTTGGGCCTCATTTGTTCTTCTTTTTCCAATTTCAGTAATTGTGTCTTTAGACTTTTCATTTGGGAATGTTCTTCCTTCTTTAAATAGTCCTGGATTGCAATATACTTTCCTCTTAGAACTGCCTTTGCTGCGTCCCACAGAAGTTGTGGCTTTGTGTTGTTGTTGTCATTTGTCTCCATATATTCTTTGATTTCTGTTTTCATCTGGTCGTTAACCCATTGATTAATTAGGAGAGTGTTGTTAAGTCTCCATATCTTTGTGAGCTTTTTTGATTTCTTTCTAAAATTTATTTCTAGTTTTATACCTTGGTGATCTGAGAAGTTGCTTGGTAGGATTTCAATATTTTTGAAATTACTGAGGTTCTTTTTGTGGCTTATTATGTGGTCTATTCTGGAAAATGTTCCATGTGCACTTGAGAAGAATGTGTAACCTGTTGCTTTTGGGTGTAGAGTTCTGTAGATGTCTGTTAGGTCCATCTGTTCTAGTGTGTTGTCCAGTGCCTCTGTGTCTTTACTTATTTTCTGTCTGGTTGATCTGTCCTCTGGAGTGAGTGGTGTGTTGAAGTCTCCTAAGATGAATTCATTGCTGTCTATTTCCTCCTTTAATTCTGTTAGTATTTGTCTCACATATGGTGGCGCTCCTGTGTTGGGTGCATATATATTTATAATGGTTATATCTTCCTGTTGGACTGACCCCTTTATCATTATGTAATGTCTTTCTTTATCTTTTGCTACTTTCTTCGTTTTGAAGTCTATTTTGTCTGATACAAGTACTGCAACACCTGCTTTATTCTCTTTGTTGTTTGCATGAAATATCTTTTTCCTTCCCTTCACTTTTAGTCTGTGTATATCTTTGGATTTGAGGTGAGTTTCTTGTAGGCAGCATATAGATGTGTCTTGCTTTTATATCCATTCTGTTACTCTGTGTCTTTTGATTGGTGCATTCAGTGCACTTACATTTAGGGTGATTATTGATAGGTATGTGTTTATTGCCATTGCTGGCTTTAGATTCGTCTTTACCAAGGGTTCAAGGGTTCCTTCTTTACTATCTAACAATCTAACTTAACTTTCTTGTTAAGTTATTGTAAACACAGTCTGATGTTTCTTTGTTTCTCTCCCTTCTTAATCCTCCTCCTCCATTCTTTCTATAATAGGTGCTTTATTCTTTGCCTTTAGTTGGTATTTGGATGGTCTGCTTTCTTTGCTATGATTTTTTTTTTCCTCTAGTGACATCTTTTTAGCCTTAGGTGTGCTTCCATCTAGAGCAGTCCATTTAAGATATCCTGTAGTGGTGGTTTATGAGACGCAAATTCTCTTAACTTTCATTTATCTGGAAATTGTTTAATCCCTCCATCATATTTAAATTATAATCGTGCTGGATACAATATTCTTTGTTCGAGGCCCTTCTGTTTCATTACGTTAAATATATCATGCCATTCTCTTCTGGCCTGTAAGGTTTCTGTTGAGAAGTCTGATGATAGTCTGATGTGTTTTCCTTTGTAGGTGATCTTTTTTCTCTCTCTAGCTTCCTTTAATACCTTGTCTTTTTCTCTGATCTTTGCCATCTTAATTATTATGTGTCTTGGTGTTGTCTTCCTTGGGTCCCTTGTGTTGGGAGATCTATGAGCTTCGGTGGACTGTGAGACTACTTCCTTCCACAGTGAGGGAAAGTTTTCAGCAATTATTTCTTCAAAGACACTTTCTATCCCTTTTCCTCTCTCTTCTTCCTCAGGTACTCCTATAATGCGAATATTTTTCCGTTTGGATTGGTCACACAGTTCTCTTAATATTCTTTCATTCCTAGAAATCCTTTTATCTCTCTCTGCCTCAGCTGCTCTGTACTCCTGTTCTCTCTTTTCTATTCCATTAACAGTCTCTCGCATCTCATCCATTCTGCTTTTAAGCCCGTCGATCGCTTGTCTGATTTCTGTATTGTCTTTCTTCATTTCCCTCACTTCCTCCCTGAGCTCTTACACATTTCTCTGTAGGTCCATCAGCATTATTATGACTCTTATTCTAAATTCTTTTTCAGGCAGACTGTGCATTTCCATCCCTTCAGACTCCCTCTCTGGGGTTGTCTGGTTGATTTTGGTCTGAACCATATTCCTCTGTCTTTTCATGGCTGTATAATTTGGTCACTGAGAGTTGCCACGTAGGTCAGCTGGGCTCTTTAAGACTTTAAAAAGAGAAAAAAAAAGAGAAAAAAAAGAGAAAAAAGAAAAAAAAAGAAAAAAGAAAGAAAGAAAAAAAGAAAAAAAGAAAGAAAAGAAAAAACAAAAACAAAACAAAAAAACAAAAATAAACAAAAAAAATGCCCACCGGACGAAGATTCTGTGGGAATGCTCTAGGTGGCGCTATTGCCCCACTATTCCACAGCTGTGACTGTGCTGCTCCGCAGGGCCCTTTATCGCTCTGGCAGGGGTGGGAACGAATAGGAGGCTGTTGATATCAGTGAGAAGTGTTACGTATGGCTACGCTTCCTCAGTCGCCAGCTAAGGCGTCTGAAACTCCCCAGGACTCCCAGCCTGCTGGGCTGAGTGTGCTGGGGCGATCCGGCTCCTCCGCTGGCCTCCTGTCTCTTTAAGCCCGCTGAAGAAACCACGCGCTTTTTTTTTTTCCTTCCCGGAGCCGGCTGCAAGCTCCCTGGCGCGTTCCCCGCTCAGATCCTGGCCCTCTGTCTCTCCAATCTCCGCTGCACTGCGCAATGTGGGTCAGCGCTCCCCGCGTGGATCACCGCAGCTGGCTACTTCGCGGGGTGTGCTTCCACTCCCTCCCGGCTCTGAATCCTCTCCTCCCGCCGGGTCGTGGCTCCGTATCTTGCCCGCCTCTTGGGGTTCCGAGTCCTCTCGGGTGTAGCTGCACGCTGTGCGCTTTCCTGTGTATTCTCGTCTCTCTTTTAGGAATAGATGTATTTTCTGTGTTTTCGTAGATAAATATAGTGTTGGGAGGAGATTTCTGCCGCCCTGCTCACACCGCCATCTTCCCACATTTTGATCTTGTAAATATGATTCATGAAACTTGTTTGCTCTAATCATATGACAATATAGTATATTCCCCAGTTCACTTATATTTTAATAAAAACATTCACACTGAAGTCTGGCAAAGAACATTTTAGAAGCTGAAAATAATTGGGTTAAATTTTGTTCATCACTAGTTCTGGGGAAATTGTCAACCACAGTGATATTCTCATTTGAAAAGGAGATAAGCCACAAAGAATGTATTAACATATTATTCATAAGTTATCTTCCTGATAGCTACTAATCTTAAAGCACAATAAATTCTGTTTGTATCAATGAAATACTAGAACTAGAAATAATCACCTGAATTTTAATATACTTAAACTTCCACTTTTCATTATATTTAAATTATTTTTATGTAGGAAAATTAAAGGTAGAGATGAATGAAGGGACATATTCAGATGTGACTTTTTTCTCTTTGCTTCAGGCTCCAGGGAAGACAGGCTGGTCCCTTTTTTAATATTAATTTTGTGACTGTGTATGTTTCCCTCTGTCTGATGCTGAATTGGGATTTATCCCTAGAAACATTACTGAATCAAAATGATATAGGAAATTTTAATTTAACTCTTAGAAACACTCAATGAGGAAGTAAAACTGAAAATTAATTATTGCTACAGGGCCAGATCTTTGAAGATGATTCACAGAAGGATCCAATGCCCTGATACCCATTCCTCTCCTCATAGTCTTCCATAAAGCATGTTAACTTCACAAAATAATCCTTCTACTATGCCCCAGACCCTGGAACTATTATATAATTTAATTTTATTCCTGTATAACAGTTCTGTCGTATAGATAACACCCGCCCTATTTACATAAGAAATTTACACAACACATGTATAAAAATTATTAAAATATTAAAGGAGATTTTACAGAAGAAAGCATTTAGGAACATGCTAGAAAATTGAAGGTCCCGTACTCACTCTTTGCAGAAATGCCCAGGAGAAACCACAGCAAAACCCCTTCTACAGGTATCAGGACCCTGGATAGCAAGTCTTTTCCTCCTACTGGACTGGGCTCTAACTCATCCCAAAGTTGAAGCCAGGACTCCTGGGTCCTGAAAAAATTAAGCTCAGCTCCTCACTCTGGCAAAGGTACAGAGCAGCCAGGAGGAACCACCATGTGCTCAGTGTGGGCCAGAAATGACAAGCTCAGGCATCCCACGCTGGTCGTGTTGTGCAGAGCAGGAGTCTCAGATCAGGTTTCCAGTGGCGGCTGGGTCCCTTCTTGACAGTCCCTGAAAAGGCTGAAATTCATTATATGGAGTATTCAGTGCCAGTATTTGGTAAGTGCAAAGAGAAAAGGAGCCGATTGTTCTGTGCCCAGATGGGATATTATATAGATATCATAAATGTAGGTTCAAACTGAACATACAAAATCCCACTGACTTTCTATAAACCAGTAATAAAAGACTGGAATATGTAATAAACTACCATTTTAATCCACCAAAAATAAAAAAGTACAAAAAAGCAAATTTTCAAGTATAAATGCAACAAAAAAATTTGCAGATCTCTGTGGGAAAATATGTGAAACATTCTTAAAGGCAATGAAAGAAAAAACAAATCAGTTGAGAGATACCCTGTCCATGATCAAAATTCACAATATGACTAAAATGTCACTTTTATTCAAATCAGCCCAGAGCCCCAGAGCGATCACGATGGTCTCACCAGCCTGCTGTGGATATCGGCGGGTCATTGGAAACCCTGTCTATGCTGCACAGTGATGAAGAGAACATTGATGGACTCAAGCTTTCAGATTTCAATTGATTACATGGCTACAGTAATCAAAGGGACATAATATTCAAAATGAATATACACAGTTAAGTGAAATAGAACAGAGTTCACAAATGGACTTATACAAATACATAAACTTGCACTTGGACAAAAAAATAAAAGCCCTTCCACACAGAAAAGAGGACATTTAGACATTAGTGTTTCATCTTTTTGTTATATACAGATTATCATCAACAAATGGAGATGGGACAAACACATGATCACATGGAAATAAATAGAGAGGACTCAAAATCAGAGGACATAAACACCAATACAAACACCTATAAATACGGAGGACCCAAGCACTAGACCAGGAATTTACAGAAAATGGATCATTACAGATCGATATCCTTGGTGAACATAGTTGCAAAAATCCTCAGTAAGTTGTTAGCAAACTGAACTCAAAAATACATTACAAGACTCATTCACCAAGAGCTAATAGAATTTATTCCTGGGATGCAGGATGGTTAAATATCTACAAATCAATCAATGTGATACACCACATTAACAAGAGCAAGGATAAAAATCATCATCTCAATAGATGCTGATAAAAGATTTGACAAAATTGAGCATTAATTCATGATAAAATCTCTCAACAAAGGGTACAGAGGGAACATACCTCAACATATTAGAGGCCATATATGACAAACTCACAACTAAAACCATACGTAATGGCAAAAAGCCGACAGATTTGCCTCTAAGATCAGGAAAAACACAAGGATGCTGTCTCATCACTTTTTTCTCAACATACCAATGGAGGTCCTATCCATGGCAATCAGACTAGAAAAAGAGATAAAATTCATTCAAATTGTTAAAGAAGTAACATGGTCCCTATTTGAAGATGACATGATGCTATGTATAGAAAATGAGACTCCACCGAGAAGGTGCAGAATTAATAAATAAATTCATCAGCAGAACAAAAAGGCATCCCACAGTGGTGACATTAAAGTATGTATCTTATCCCCCTTCATTTTATTTTCTGCTAAAGTCCCTGTGGCCTGCACGTGTCCCCTGGCATTAGCAGCTGTGTGATGTTTGCTATGAAATCCATTCCTGTTCACCTACTGACCACATGTGGAATGGACGAGCTATGGACTTAATTTGCATAGGGCTTTGAACCTAGCTGAATCCTCTGGCTTAAGGATTATCATGATTTTATTGCTGTTGCTATTATACATTATTAGTCTGGTGACAATGCCCCAGTTTTCTCACACAGGGGCTATTGCAGAAGTTGGGAAATGAGTAAGGCAAGCTTTCTTGAGGGGTGGGCTGTGGATAAAATTTCAATATTTCCAGAATCTCTCACGTGGTCTTAGTGTATCTCCATATCAAGAGGTGTTTCCAAAAGGTGGAGAGAAATTGTCCATCCCCATATAAATAGGCAATTATAAAGGGGATAGACGGCATATCTGGATAGGAGAGGTTGGGTGGGTCCCTTTTTTTCAGCCAGGTTGTGAGAGACAGGGGTTAGCAGAAGGGAAAACAGCTTGTGAGCAAAAAATGGTCTCTTCCAATTTATTTATCCCTTTGACTGACTTCAGTTTCAAAGGTATTTTGCTCAAGGCTGGGAAGATATTTTCCCCCTGGAGTCACACTCACAGTGATGGAAAAATCAATGTATTATCAATTTTATGATTCAGATGAGAACTATTCTTTTTGTAACATCAGTTTCAGACTTCCCTGTCCAATTGTACTTGTAATAAATGCATTCTCTGTCTCCAAGAAGATTTAAGGAGTGTAAACAAATCAGCAAAATGTACCCCTCCGTAGGGGAAATCACATTTCAGACATCCTGGATGTGGAATGGAGGGACTGTCTCTTCACACAGGAGCAGCAGAAAAGCTTCAGGGGCAAGAAGTGTCCTGGTCCAGGGAGAGGGAAGTGTGGAGTGGGAATCCTGCTGGCAGAGAGGCTGTGAGGATAGTGGGGCCAGAACCCCCGTGCATAGCCCGCATGCGTGCCATGGAGACGGAAGTCCGTCCCATAGCCCAGAGGGAGGCTCCAAGGGCCCTCAGGCAGCAGCTCTGGGTTGCATTATAGGGGAACTGTGGATGGGAAGCAAGAGGCTGTAGCAATTCTCTGAGAGCCGTGATAAAGGGCGGAGTCACAATGATGGTGGAGGGACAGGGCCCTGTACCTGACTCAGGGGGTGGTAATGAGGTACAAAGTGGTCCTGGTGATGGACTCATGCTTGTCATGAATGACATCCTGTTACCACCTTGCCAACAGGACTGGTGGTTCCATTCAAGGAGAAACACAGGAGGACAGAATGTGACATGACTTGCCCAAGGTAAGGGAGGGGACATTTTACAACTCCGATAAACCCTTCTCAAAAAGATGTCTCTCCCCAGTGCAACTTGAAGACAAACTGCCTTTTTTTGCTTTTACATATGGATGCTTGAGTATGTGCTGCATAGAGCTGTCATAGCCATTTTGGGACATGGAGTGCAATTGCTGAGCTAGGTTGAGGGAAAGGAGCTGGGTGATTATTTTCTGAACCAACTCCACAATTTCCTTTCTCTGGACTCATTAACTGATTCAATACTTCATCATTTAATGTTATTTTTGCTGGATATTCTCTTATTTTTAGCCCAAAACTCCGATTACAAGTAACTGTAGAATTTTCTTAAAACTTAATACTTCTTCCAAAGTCTTTAGAATATGGACTTAAACATCAATTTTCCTGGAGTCACTGCAATTACAGAGTTATCTGACAATTTAACCATTTTTTATAACCTGATTTTTTTACTTGCATTAAAATTCAATTTACAATAGAAACAGAGTAGCTTTACCTACCACCCAGAGATTGTTATTTGATTAAGTTTCTGTATGTGATATACTGTTAATATATCATGTTTTCCTATTTTATATTTTGTACAATCGGCAAGCACAACTTTATAGAAAATTTTTTTACCTAGTATTACACCAACACATTATTAGGAGGCCCAGTTTCCACTTCTCCTAGTTATGCCAGACAGGCTACGCTGCCCTTCAAAGTAGGGTAAGTTCCCAGGTCCTCTTGCCAAATCCCCTGGAGTCATTCAAAATCTCTCTTTCTAAAGAGAATCATTTATTTCTCTTTGAATCCTTCAAGTAAAACAGGCATGGAATTCTAAATTCCCTTCTCAAGGGCCAGGAATTCATTCATTTTTTAGTGAGTATTCTCTGTGCCAGGCATCTGAGGTGTTACCGACAACAGCATAAACACTTACGACCAATAGAACGGCTCCAGGATCTATGATGTGTAATGACAGTCACAGCCCACATCATGTAGAATCAAAGCATAATCATGCTCTGACCTCCTTTGGAGCCACTGCAAAACTCACCACAAATAGTCCAAAAAAATGCCCACGTTTTGTAGATCATTTTTCTAACCCCCTTACTTCCACCGCAGCAAGGGACCTGCCTTCCTTTCTTAAAACCTGGAAAAGAATTCACTTCCTCCCTAGAGCTAAAAGCAGGGCTCTTGTAGGAACTTGCTGAGCCCATTCCTCAGGTCCATGCTGAAGGATGGGAGAAGGCAGTGACAGTTCTGTGCTGTCCCTGAACACTTCCCTGAGTACCTACTATTGATCCAGCCCAGAAGCCAGGAAGACATTCAGCATTAGACCAGCAGATGCTGGCAGGGGGAAGTGGGAGGAAATCAGAGTGTGGTCTCCACTGTTTACCCGGTGAGGAATCTGAGGCCAGAATGAGCAGGTACCAGGGCTCAGGGCACCTGCATCGCAGCCTCAAGCTTATGTCACTGGGCCAACAGGTGTGGCCATCTCCAGGACTGCTGTCTGCACAGGCCTGTAATACAGATGGGAACCGCCCTCTCCTTAGAGCAGGCACACAGCTCCCTTCTCCCATCTAGTGTCCTTCCTAGTCATGACACTGACATGAGCCATAGAGGGTCACTTTCAAGGAGAGAAAGTCAAGGCTTCCAGCTCATGTCAAAGCAGAGGAAGCTCTCCTCACTGGCGACATATGACAGAAAAGTGGGAGAAATGTGTTTTAGAAGTCTGTGTTGTCACGATCAGTACTTCTTCATTTCCCCAGCAACCAATAGGAAAAGCAGTCACCACCTGCACCCAGCCTGACACACAGGAGCCTGCCTAGAACCAAATTTCCGGAGTCAGCACAACTTAACAGCTGCAGTGCGTGCTCATGGCCTCAGCTTAACAAGGGGATCAGCTCCTATCAGAGTTCAGTTTGAAAAAACCCTGCCACAGAAGAGGGTGGGGCCCAAAGTCTCCCAGGCACAATTTCTCCAGCAGCAATGGAAGCTCCACTTCCCTGAAGATATTTCATGTCAGCTGAGCATTTGGAATCCAGGCCAATAATGCTGTATTTAGGGGAGAAAATTTCCAAACCTAGAGTTTTAATTTAGTAAGTGTACTGTCTGCTTCTCTGACAACACTGAAGAACACAAAGAATTTCAAAGAAACTGGTCCCGTTTTCTGAATAAAAGAACCCTTATTATATATTCATTGCTTCCTCTGAAGTCCAAGATGAGAACTAGCTGGATGTCACTAACAAATTTTGACTTTTATGTGGCAAGTGCTGGACTTTTTGAGACACTTTGTAATTCTAATTTCTGCATTCACAGAACTTCAGCTGCTGCTGTACATGATATGGCAGACATGGGCTGTGCTAAAGAACCCTGGACATTTCCGGAGTCATGCCTGGGCCCTGTGGTTTCATCTGATCAACTCCCTGAGTCATCCTTTGGTGCCCTTTCTCTGTTCCATCCTGCTTATTTCTGTCTTTCTGCCTAACATGCCCACACCCATAGCCATGTTCCTGGAAAGGTAGGTGAGGCCAGTCTTCCAATACTCTCCAACTCTCCTCCCTCATGCCTAGGTACTTGCTGCCATTGCCTCCTCTTCCTGTAGCACCCAGTCTGCCTGGCTTTCTCCAGAAGCTCATTCCAGTCTTCCTTCTCTCCACGTCTGCCCCAGGCCCCTCCCAGGTAGGGGCTCATGGAGCCCTCCCTTCTCCTCGCCCAGCAGTGCCTCCCCTGCAGTCTTTCTGGCATGAGTGACAAAGGGAAGAGAGCCCTCCCCCAGGAAAGCACGGTTCGGGTAGATCCCTCTGGAGAAACCAGGAGAGAAATATATTTGCCCAATTACACAGGACTTTTTAAATGTGGCAGTTTTTCCAGGGGAAACATTTACAACCAAACATGCAAAAAACATTCCTTAGCCACATCATATACACTTGCTCACAGCAATGGAAGGATCTCTCAGGAGCAAGGGGACACTCAGAGTCCACCAGGAACTCACATTTCAATAGTGAAGCCCAACTCCTGCCAGGGGCACCTTCCTATCAGTTCAGTGATGTTTCTCCAGGAGTCAGATGAGGCGGCTCATACTCGGCACTGGGTGAGCACGGTGGGGCTGCAGGCTTATGCCAGGCCCTCCTCAGGCATTGGCCCTATTTCCCAGGTGGAGGTACACTTGATTTCAGAGAGAAGAGGTCCATTATTTTGAGTCAAAACACACCATGGCCCTGGGAAATAAAATGAATTTGTGGTCGCCCATTGTACGCCAGCAGGCAAAGCCTCTGTAAGCTGCAGAGGCCCCAAGTTAGCTGGGTTAGCTCAGCTGTGCTGCGAAGATTCCCTGTGACCATTCTTGCCTGTTTCACAGACAGAGCCACTTACCCCCAACATCACCGGGGAAACAACCAGTCTGCAATGCTCAAAAGAAAATAACCTGGTCTGGTGGTCTTACCGTGATAGATTCCTTTAAGAGAATAATTAGCTATACTAATTTTTGCTTCCTCTCACACATAGATGGCTTCAGAATATTCATTAGCTGTTCTTTTAGGACAATGCCGTGATGCATTAATTAACAAAAGCTCTTCCCTGCAGCCACCACCTATTGTAAGAAAAGTAATTATCATATTCCCAAACAATGGGTCTTTGGAGCAGTTTATCAGAACATGCGGGTGAGCTGCTCTCAGGCCTGTTCCCCTTTTATTTGGGGCAGCTGCAGCCGGGGAGGTCTCCCCCAGCACACTAGATGAAAACAAAACCTTAGAGGGGAATATTTTTTGACTCTGATCAAGAAAAAATTCTAGTCCAATGATTTTAGGTGAGGAAGGAATTCCTTAAAGCAAGAGTAGCAGGGAATGGCAGCTGCCTTTCAGGCAGCAGAGAGCAAGGAAAAACAGAGGAAGGAAAGGGAAGTTCACTGAATTGCTTGGCACAGGGCAGATCCTTTGCCAACACTTTCAGCAAGAGTCAGCGGGCATCCAGTGTCCACTTGAATCTGCACAACACGGAAACTAAGCCCCTACCACCACAAGACTTGGAGGAGCCACAGAGCACTGGATGGAGATTGTGTTCTGGTAACTTCCCAAAAGCTAAGATCTCAGACAGACTACTAAAGACCATGCTTGTGCAGCTGGAGTCCCGTCTGGGTCACCCAGGTGCTGGGAAACTGCAGTGGGATCTTGCAAGCCCAGGTCATAGAGCTCAGTAGCCCTTCCCTGCTCGTGTGAAATAGAGCAGACAGTGAAGACAAACACAGGTGTTTAAGTCTAAAAAGTTGAATCAAATAGCAAAATGACGAAGACATTTACCACTGGAGGTGGTTGAGAGTTTCTCTCTTTATCGTGGAAATGGGTTCAGAGACAAGTGCCATATGCTTATGCAAGAAAGGTTATTTGATATAATACAGTGCACATTCAGAAGGGAGGACAGGCACCCTCAGAGAGGAAGCCCACTTAAAGGCCTTAATACGCGGCTGCTCCGAAGGGGCCCAGCGACTTGGGGCGGGGACGTCCAAGGGAGGGTGAGTGTGACCGGGCGGTGTTGGGGGATGGCGAAGTCTGCATCTGCAGCAGGGCTCGCAAGCTGGGACCCGAGGTGCGCGGGGCTGGGACCGCAGCTCTGATCTCACCTGTCAGGCAGCTGTTGGCTCACCGCGCCAGTAGTGCTGAAGGCCACGTCCTGCAGTTACTTGGGGTCATATACCAGGTGAGCGCTGGGGCTGAGCTGGGGGCGACAAACGGACTCTGGAGTAGACCACAGTGTGGCCAGAGCTGCCGCGACCGCCGAGCGGTGGAGGGGCGCAGGGCAGTGACGCAGGGGAGCCTTGCTGGGCCCGCCGGGAATGAAGGCGCGGTGGGCGGCAGCAGGCCTGGGCCTGGGCGGGGCTCCAAGCGGACCTCCTGCCCCTGCTGCGGCCACGCCCACGATGGGTGTGGGGATCCCTGGGTGAGAAGGCCCCGCGAGATGCACCTCGGTCTTTGCAGCTCTGCCCTCGCCTCCCGGCTGGACCTCTACATCTCGCTGGGTGGACCTGGAAGTTATAGTGACCCTCTGGCCCCAGCGTGGGGTGCAGCATCGGGGTGCCCACAGGGAATGGTCCCGGGACCACCCACCCTCCGCTGCCTCTGCTCCCGGGGTCAGCCTAAGAAGAGTGCATCTACCCTGGAGGTGCCGCTGGAGAAGTCCAAAGCAGAGACTGGGGGCTTAGCCCGTCCGGCCTGCTCTTGATACGAAGTACGTAGAGGGGCCGCCTTGGAGCCTCTACTGGGCGCAGGCGGGGGTTGCAGGGCGGTCTTGCCGTCCTCAGCGCCCTTGAAGCCCTGGCATCCCAGGATAAGGATGGGTGACAGACGAGAATGAAAGGGCTCCTAAGCCTACCCACTGTCACCCTGCCTGGTCGTGGACTCATGGAACCTTCACCTTCCTGTTTGCTAGTTCAGTTCACTTCTGAATGCAGGCAGGCAAAATTGGGTAAATGGAGTAGACACGTGTGTGATCAATGTGAAGCGGAATTCTAAAGAGGTTTTCATCCAGCAGTTTAACTGACAGAGTCCAATAGGCTCCTTTTCTGAGGCCAGTGTTCCCACTTGCCCCTGATGGGCGCCGGGTGACTGAGGGCCACGTCTGTGGGCCAAGGCCACTTGCCACATTACCCTCCAGAGCACACTAGGGAGGCAGGGAGTGGAGTGCAGAGCAAAGTAGAAAATTTTCCTCTGGGTCTTTGACTCAGGGGCATTTGTTTAAATGAACAAACTCCTCCTTGCCTCCAGGTACTTCTGCTGGGACAGGTTCAGTTACTAGTTTGTAGGCTAGTTTTAATGGGTTCCTTAGCCAGCTGCCTTGAAGGTGGAGGGTGTAAAGGGAGAGTTGGGTTAAGGAATGAAAGAAAGCAGCTTAGGGGGCAGGATTCATTCGCTGGATGGGAATTCAACACCCCAGATCCCAAAGGCCACACGCCCTGGTCCCTGCCCATTCCAACTTCCCATAGACCTAACTCCAGGAAAAGATGCTGGGTTGACTGAAATTCAGTTCCCAAGCTGCCACTTAGCCCTAGTTACCCACTGGGGCAAGCATGGACAGCTCTGCTCTTCCCTTCTTCCACGAATGTCATTCTCTTTCTTGACTCATTCCACCTCTTTCCAGATAGCCTTCCCTTGAGCTCCACTTTGTCATCTAATCACTGACCATCTCCACATGGACATTTTCCAAACCTTCCACAAGTGCACACACGTCTTCCACCACAATTTGCAGCCAACCAGGAGGGCAGGCAGAATGTGAGAGCTGGCCTCAACTTGTCATCCCACACACAGCCCCCTAGATGCCCAAATTCATTCAAAGCAGTACCCCCAAACTTGGCATTTGCACCTCTCCCCTGTCCATACTTCTCTCTGCCCCATTCAACAGTGTGGGTCTGCTTTGGTCCTTCCCCTGCATAGAAAACTGCATTGAACTCCTGCCACATCAGGATGAAGGCCAGCCCTGTGGCACTGTGATGGGCTCTTCCCCATCATGCCACTCCTTACCAGCTTCCTCAGTCACTGCCCTCCGTGGCTCTCTGAGGCTTTGGCTTCAACACAATTTTGCAGGACTCTGCTCCCTGGTAAAGTCCCCTTGCAAGAGGAGGCACACTGGCGCCCCCCCACCACCACGCCCTTTCCCATGTATAAATTGCAGCAAAGCCTGGCTTTGTCGTTCTCTGTGAATAGGGATATCCTTACACATGGTCCTCTAGAGTGGGCACCCTGGTGTCTTACTCATCTTTCATCAGGGGCCAAGGAAGAGCATTCTGTGGGCCATCACTAGGACCTATGGCTTTGCAGGGCTTCATCACCCCTTAAATTTGGTGTAAAACTAAGTGATAGCATTAGTTTCACATGCTGCACCAAGGGGAAAAGATTCATTTCTTTAAAAATCAGAAAACATTCAAGTGAAATTGCATATATTAAGATGAGCATAAAACCTTCCAATTGAGAAATGAGCTAAAAATATTCTCCTAATTATAAAACCAATTTATAAAGTCACTGAGTTCTGAAGGCACGTAACTTTAAGCTAAATTCCGTATGTCCTATTTTCAATGGAATTCAGTTCTTATTAAGCAGGCTATTAAAATCTTCACCAATGTTGTGCTTAGAACCATTCACAAAACATAAATATTCCAACTATCTGTATCTGGTTAGCACATAGTAGGTGCACTATAATCATTTGGTAAGGGAGAGTGGTATGTTTTTTAAAAATGCTATTTTATGTATTTATATAAAGATTGTTAATTTCTTCCCTTTAGAAAGGAAAATTTACATTCCAATAGAAAAGACATGGATGTACAAGAAATACTAAACAGGTGTTACACAAATGAGTTAATAAAATATCAGGCCATACTGACTGGTATAGCTTTTGTGCTGTTTATTTTGTTTTACTTTGCTTTATTGTTACATTCACTAAATGTTAACATTTACCATACTTGATTCTCTTTTGTGTGTGTGTAGACCTGTGATTGAAAAGTAGGTTACCGACATCATGACTTTCTATTCCTAAATTCCTCCACTTTTATTTCCTTAGAACAAAAGCATTCTCCTCTACAATGATACACAATTATGTCATTCAGAAAATTTAATATTGACACAATGCTCTTATTTTTTGTAGTCAGTGTTTATTTTTTCCCAATTATCCCTATAAAATAGTCTTTATGCCTAAGGAAATACCTATATGCATAATATACCCATATCTCTATCCATATCTATCTAATACATCCATCTATCATCTATTGATTTACATATATATTACATATAACAAGTTATCCCTAGTATAACAGCTGGTACATTAGAACTAGTTTTTACTAAACTAAACTGATTATTGTTCTAATGATCACTCATTGCATTTAGCTGTCTTAACATATTTTAAATTTTATTTAAATTCTTCATGATAATTTGTTTTTTATTTAATATTTTATTTTTGGAAAAGTTCAGTGTTATTTCCAACTACTTATAAACTGAAACCAAACTTTTTCTTGATTTTCTTTCTTTCCAAAAGAAATTTCTAGTTGAATAGGAATTTTTAAAATATTATTTCCTTGAAAGTATACATTAGTGTACTGAAAAGTATGCCCTAATCCTCCATCACATAATTTTTAGGCTAAGATTTTTTAAAACTCTTCCCATATGTCAGGAACAATTTTAAGATCTTTCTTTATATTAATCCTTTAATCCTCAGGATAATCTTACAAGATAAATGCTTTGTATTACCCATTTTTAGAAATTGAAACACTGTGTCACTCCTAAAATCACATAAAAATGTACTAACCACCTCATTCATTCTCCATCTTCCACCATCTGTCACAACCTATAACTCAGACGCATCCCATAGGATACTCATTCAAGGTAGTATCACTTGTTTTTCCCTGCACTGTTGCTGACCCAGTGCGGCTCCTGTTGTGCCTGCCTGCCCTGTGAGCTTGCTCCCCTGCTGACTTATTGCATCTTTCCTTCTGAGGCTGATGCTGTGACTGTCCTTATTTCCCCTCTGAGCCGATCTGCTTGTGTCACTGTAAAGAAAATGGAAGTTCCCATGGCCGGGATGCTCACCTGACACTAATCTACTTGCCACTGTGCACAGGCAATGATGTAATAACTGTGCTTACACATGTGTTGGCAATGAGCCATTATTGCCTGTGTTCTACATAAAGACCACTGCCTGGTGTTATGTGTGGGCATAGATTGCAGACTGCAGACTTACCATATATGGATGTGATTTCCGCAGTTGACCTGCTTGGTATAAGACCTTTTACCCCCAGTGTTCCATTGTCATTATTCCATCTCCTAGAATCCAGAATGAACTTGCCCAGAGCTGAAATCCTCCAGCACTACATTTGGCATAGACCACAGAATTTATTGCAGATTGGAAAAAAAAAACCAGAATAAGTTGCCCTCATGGGAGGGATGCTTCAGTGGGCTATTCTTATGGATGGGGAAATACTGTAGGATGCCCCTATTGGTAAAGAGATATCTGGATGTATTCCAATAAGCATGTGGCCCAAGGTGGCTTTCCTCCTAGAAGAATGGGCTGCTCCCTAAGACTGGGGGGAGGTGAGGGTGATGCCTGAGGCAGTGGTGGAAGCCCTTCACAAAATAAGAAAATCCTTGGAGATATGAAATGCCTGCATGGAAGTGGGAGCTGTGGGTTGGCTATTTCTCACAGTGTTAAAAAAAAAGGCTGTAAATGAGAAGGACATACTCCTGTGAGAAGCCTGCGAAGAGGCAGCACAGGATCACAAGCTATGAGGTGCTGTGAAGGAGGTAAGAAATTTATCAAAGATTCAGATAGTGTCACTGTGAGGCACAGTAGAGAAGGTAAGGATGCAGCAAAGGAGGCGCTGTGTGCAGTGGTGAGAGAACTGCCTTCAGCTCTGGAATTGGTGGAGGATACATCAGAGAAGAATGAGGAGGTGAAGGTGGTGCCAGAGGCTTCAACCCTTCCTTTATTGAAATCCCACTTGGTGGTAGTCAAGAAAATAAAGACGCAGGACTGCAAGATTCTCCAGGAGAGGTTCAGGCTCCTCCCCAGGTCATGGAGCACTCCATGCTCTACCCCTATGCAAAGGCTGAGCTGGTAGATTTGTGCTCATGGTTTTGGCAGAAACCTTTGGGATGTAGGGATGGATAGTTAGTATCCTTCTATCTGGATGAGAGATGGGAAAGCTGGCTTCTCTGACAACTCATCCTGTTTTGGCAGCAGCTGCAGAATGCATGCCATACCGTAAGGAACCATTCACTTCTTGAATGGTTGATGGCCACCCGTTGCACTACATGGCCCAATTACGGTGACTTACCATCTTCCCCAACTAGCTGACAGATGTATGCCAAGCTCCAACAGATGTTAAGGGATTTGGGCATGAAAAAGGCCATTTATACCCAATAAATTATGGGCAAGATGAGAACTGTTTACTGCAGCAATAAGGCATATGGTGCTACAATATGGGATATGGGCTCCCCCACCCTCTTTGGACCCTTAGTGGCCATTCTTGCCGCTCACGTAGGGCATCCCATAAATAGAGTTGCCCGTACTGCTTCAGATTTTGGAGAAGCTAAATTGATGGAGGCACACATGGGACTGTGGTTGGCTACTCAGAGGAAGGGCTAAAAGTGCCCTGTGAAGGTAATGAGGTTCCTGATGTAGGTTGATGTGATAAAGGCAGGAGCAGACAAGGAGAAATTGGATAGGAAATCACATAAAGACTTACTGGACCTATGGCAACAATTAAAGCTGTAGCAGTGGTTTAAGCAGTTTGCTAAGGCGAGGACCAAGAAATGGAAGCTGGAGACAAAGCCACATGTCTGGCCTGTGCATTGCAAGACTTCCTGTTGGAAAGGGAGCTGACCTCACCTGGACTTACACAGGAAGCTGATTGGGTGATACAGTTTGACTGAGGGGAGGGTTGAGGCACACCGCTTGAGGGACAAGGTGGTGACTGGAAGCCACATGTTGAAATATTGATACATTCATCCCCAGTGAATGTGTAATGTGTCCTGACTCTGGTAGATAAAGAGCTGAATGCTCACTAATTTATAGCAACCATGAGCAGTTTCCTGAGACTCCCACTGTAGACGGATATGGGGTAAGGCTATTAGAGTGAAAGAAGGCTGAATCCCATTGGGAATGGGGTATCTACCCCCAAAGGGGTATATAATGTGTATGCCTCTCCCATCTCCATATATATATGGGGGATTGACATCCTGCAGGGCCTATGGTTACAGACTCCTGAGGGTGAGTCCCGAATGAGGATACGTGTGGTGGAGGCAGTTCTGCGGGAACATGCTGAGCCCCTGTCTGTAGCTCTGCCTGTGCCTCAGTGAGTGACAATACAAACAGCCTGAAGGGAATATTGGAGAAATCCTCCAGGAAGTGGAAAGGGTGGGTATTATAAAGCCTACCCACAACCCTTTTTATTCCCCAGCATGGCCAGTGAAAAGGCTGGAGAGAATCTGGCATGTGACTGTGGATTACAGAGAATTGAATAAAGTCACATCCCCTCTGCATGATCCAATCCCATCTATTGCAGAACTTATGGATACCCTCAGTCATAAACTAGGGATATATCATTATCTTGTGGATCTTGCTAATACTTTCTTCTCTATTGACAGAGCACAGGAAATTCAGGAACAGTTTGCCTTCATGTGGGAAGGCCGACAAAGGACTTTCACTGTCCTTCCACAGGGATACCTCCACAGCCCCACCATCTGTCATGGACTTGAAGCCCAGGACCTGGCAGCATGGGGAAATCCAGCAATGGTGCAGCCATACCATTATATTGATGATACGCTTACTTCTTATTCTCTTACAGACCTAGAAGTTCTTAGGTCTTAGAACTTAGACTGCTGCAACATCCACAGGGGAAAGGATGGGCTGTGAACAGCACAGAGGTTTGTCAGTCAAATTCTTAGGAGGTTTCTGGTCAGGTAAGACTAAAGTTATACCAGAAGCAGTGATAGATAAAGTCCAGGCTTTTCCTACCTCTATAAGTTTAACACTATTGCAAGGGTTTTTAGGTCTTTTAGGCTGCTGGAGAATGTTTATCCTGCACTTGGCACAAAATCTGAAGCCCTTACAAAGTTTGGTACGAAAGGGTGTCAGGTGGGACTGAGATGAGACATATACATCTGCTTTTACTGCTGGAAAATTGGCAGTCAAGGCTATGGAGGCCTTGTGAGATGTAGGGATTGTGATAGACCCATTAAGGGCATGTGAGCAGATGTCATGTGACTGAAGACAGTTATGGCTGGGGCCTCTGGCCAGAACGTGAATGAACTTGCCAAACTGTTGTGTTCTGGTCACAACTCTGGAAAAGAGCAGAGGTCCAGTACACCTTAGTAGAGAAACACCTGGCTGCCACGTACCACACCTTGCTGGCTATGGAGCCCATCAATGAAATAACCGTGATAAAGGTAATAACCGCTTATCTCATCGGGGGGTATATGAGATTGGACCCAAAAGCTGTGGAGTGGTGTGGCACAGATGCCTACACTGGCCAGGTGGGACACATACCTGTAGCAGTGTAGCACCCTCTCTACTACCACCTTGATTGTGAACTGCATTGCTTAATGGGGCCAGTGACATACTAGTGAAAGGCAAGAAGAACCTGCTTTTAAGTCACTAGTAGTAGAGAGATCTTATCAGAAAGGAAGAGCCACTATATCTGAAGATACATGGTATGCATATGGCTGCAACCATGGGCAGCCCCCATAAAGGAGGGCTGCAGCTTTCCCACCTAAGACTGAGACAGTACGGGTGGAAGATAGTAAGGGGAGGAGCATCAGTCCGCAGAGTTTCAGGCAGTATGGCTCATGATCACCCAGGGAGTCCTGACAACTAGTGGTTTGCACTGACAACTAGACTGTCTCTTGGGGTCTGACACTGTGGCTACCAACATGGTACCATACCAACAGGATGGTTGGTCACCGACCCCTTGGGAGCAAGAGTGGTGGCAAGAATTATGGGCCTCAAGTCAGTGTGAAACAGTCATAGTATATCATGGGACAGAACGTTTGATGCTGGCGTCCCCAGGAAATGATGAAACAGTTGAATTTGCCCAGGCACTTTGGCTAGGAGAGACTTCTTCTGATGTAGCCCAGTGTATATATGTTGCATGCAGGGCAGAGGACAATGTGGGCTGTAGCCCATCGGTGGGACGTGCCTTGACCTTTGAAGAAGGCAGCAGAGCCTGGAAAGTGTGCATTGTGTGCTCTAAAAGGGACTCACACCAAGTCCCACACCAACATTTGATGATAGCTAAGTGGCCGATGACCCTTGTCAGGTGGCCGATAGACGATATTGAGCCTCTTCCCATATCAAAAGGGTATCAGTATGCCATGACATACATCAGTATGTCACAGCTACAGGACTTCTAGTTGCTTTTCCTACATGTTATATGCAACAGCGAATGACCAAAAGAGGCCTAGAGTGTCTCTTTGTGGCCTGTGGTCTACTGCAGGTAATTGGAAGTGATCAAGGTACCCACTTGACTGGATACACGCTGCAAGAATGGGTGCAACAATTAGGGATGAAGTAGAAGTTTCACATATCATAGAACCTTACCGGGGCAGGTGTGATATAGAGCTACAATGGTTTGTTAGAATCTGGCCTGAAGTTAGATACTAATAGTTTATGGGGATGGTCAGTCCACTTATGGACAGTGCTATGGCATTTTAATGAGAAGTCATGGAAAGGGGCATTGAGCCCCATAGACATGCTAGCACACATTGCTGCCTCCCCAATACAACTGCAAATACAAACCAAGAAAGAATCGTTGAAGCTGTTGTTTGGCCACCAGAATAATATTCTGCTGCCAGCACCAACCATAATAAAACCCCAGAGACTCCATTCAGTGGACATTTCAACACATGGACCAGTGATGGCTGGCCCTCCTGGCACCTTGGGAACAAGGCCTGGAGTGTGGCCTCCTGTGCATTCCTGGAGTAATGGCAGAGTGGCCCTCATGAATCACAGTACTGTACCCTAAATAGCCAGAAGGTAAGAGTATCTTACCAGGGAGTTTTGTTTTATCTTTATGGCCAGTCATGCACCTCCAGTAAGCACTATACATAGGCCCTTCAGTAAGCCCCACAGGGAAAGGGGTAAAAGTATGGTGTACTGGACCCTATGAGACTTCTTTCCTCTCACAGTCCTATCACAGAACTATTCTCTTGCATGCATCCTACCTAATGGACAAGATTTTCCTGTGTTAGTGTCATTAAAACGTGTGCTTTAATCATCCTTAATGCTAATCTCCTCCAATGTCTTCATGGATTGGGCACACACCCAAGCAAAATCTGCCAACATGTCTGCTTGCTGTATGAGCATGGAGCTTCCTGCCAGTTCTGGTACTGGCCTCCCATGGAATGTGTGAGTTGTGAACTCATCTGAGAGAAACTGGTTTGAACATGGTTGGAATGTCCACTTGGCAGCAATCAACCTCAAGCTTGAGGACACCTCTATTGCTATTGTGGAATCTGGCTGTAATGTTCCAGCCTTCTTGCACAGGGACCACTGCAGAAGATTAAGGGATCCTAGGTTGTGAGGCTAGAATCCTGGAGGGGTGGAGTAGAGGGAAAATGGAAGTTCCCTGTCAAGGATGCTCACCTGACCTGATCTACTTGCCTACTGTGCTGGTGCAGTGATATAATAATTGCGTAGGCCCGTGCTTACCCACGTGTGGGCAATGAGCCATTAATGTGTATGTTGTGGTATAAAGACATCCACCCAATGCTCCATGTGGAGGTGGATTTCCGATTTTGGACTTGCCAGATGTGGACATAATTCTAACACTCCCCACCTGCCACCATGGGAATAAAGCTTAGTATAAGAACGTTTACCCCCAATGTTCCATTGACATTATTTGGTCTCACTGAATCCAGAGTGAACTCACCCAGACCTGAAGCCCTTTGGCAGCACAGTCACACACCAGTGAGTAGCTGTAGTCTGGACCAGGTCCACCAGGTTCCCAGCATGCTTTTACACACAGCAATACAGAATCTGAGCCACAGAGACAAATGTTCTCTTGCCCTTGAATTCTACTAAAAAAAATGGGTCATGATATTTTGATTGACATTATCTTAGGTCTTCAGTTAAGGTCTGTAGAAAGGGAAGTAATTCTTTTTCATTGGAGTTCCTTAATGCATTACTCTGACATGATGGAGAACATAACATTGAAATCTTGGCTTCCTGAAACCCCTTCTACAGGGAATCAAGATAATGGGATCCACATCTTTTCCTTGGAAAACCTGACATGAGACTTAACGAAGGGAAAGAGTTTGGGAAAGTTGAGAAGGAAAGATTCAATGTGCCCTCACACAGAGTCTGTGCTGTATCAGCTCCCTCAAGGACGCCACTGGCCAGCAGTGAACCCCCTGTCTGCTTACGGAGCAATCCTGGTGCGCCTGCCCTGCAGCTCTTCTCTCCTGGCTGAGTGTGGAAGTGTCTGTGTGATCCCAACTCCAAGGCACCAGAGGCCTCTGTGACATCCTGTTTCGAAAACTGAGGAAACCAACTCGAATTACCTTCCTAAGGCCGACCGACAGACTCCCTGACAGCCTGCAGATGATTTAGTGGACTCCATTGTAAAGTGCCTCATTCTGAGACGTATTACACATTAGGCTCTAATGGACAAGTTCAAAATCAGAATCTTTGTAGTTGGGTTGACACATTACCCAGAGGTACAAGGCCTAGTAATCCATCAAATTTCTTGGAAGAAAGATCTTATTTTCTCCCTGGAATAGGGGATATTCTGGAAACCTTTACAACTTATATGGTCTCCCGAATGTGCTGTTTTCATCCGTTACTGGCTAATGTTGACTTGTTTGGCCTGACGCCTCCCACCTCTGATCCATCTCCCAGCAACTGTTCCAACACTGGTCATTGCTTTTCCCTCAGCTCGGGCAGCAGTCCTTGAAAGCTGGCTTTCCTTGCTGTTGTGACAACTCCTGTCGCTTCCTGGCATTGAGTTGGTCCTCCAGGTGTCTCTTGTTCACCAGCAGTGTCTGGGTTACTAAGGCACCATCCAGTTTAGGGTCTCCATACGATTCACAGGACATGGCAAACACTTGGCCCTTACAGAGTGGCATTTATACAGAAGCCTACATGGGACTAAAGGGACGTCCTGATTCTGTGTCTTTAGAATGTAGTCAACCCAGGATACACTGATTTCCACCTCAGGAAGGGGTCCTGGTCTCCCTGAGGCTGCCGTGCGCATCCACAGAGTCACACTGGGGAGGAAGGCAGAGCTTGTGGGGGACCTAAGGTCACCTCCTGATTTTAGCTTAGGCTTCTCTGTTTTCATTGCTCAGCATCCAGACCTGGATAAAGGTGTCAGCCCTTGATCGGGGGTATTTACGAGTAGAGGCAGAAGGGACTTGAATGTTCTCTCACCTCATTTCTACTCTTGGTCCACTGTGATGACTGGTACATGAATTTTCAATAATGTTTCTAAGTTTAGAAAGAGGCAGGCTGGAGGTTTGCACCTGATTCCTCTTCTGTTTGTTGGTAGAGATGTTAGTTTTGTAGAGATAGTTAAAAGTGCATATGCAAAAGTAGGGTTTTCTTTTCATATAAAAGTGGAACTGGCTTTTTACAAAAGTGTCAGCTTCAGACCTCCAGGGGAGACCCACCAGTTATAAAGGTCTCCCCATTGTGGAAATAGGACCCGTGGCTCCATGGACAGAGTGAGCCTGGAGGACCTGGAGCAGAATTGGATTCCAACATGATCAGAACTCCAGGCCCCTCTCGCTGTCTCCTCAGACAAAAGATGACATAACTCTTAGCCCTGAAACTACTGCTAAGCCAGGGAAGATGATGAGTTCTCCAAAAATCTGCAAGTGCAGTCACACAAAATTTGAAATTCTGGCATAGTCTGTAAGAATAATTAGAGATTCTGGACCGAGGTTCTCGAGTGTGATCTGGCAAAATACCCTGCTACTAAAATAGCCGTCTTCAGAACACATGAAATCTTAACAGGAGAATACACCCAGCTGAACATTAAGTTCTGAAATAGAAGAAAATATTGAGATAATCACAGTAAAGGCAGAGGGACAATAAAAAAGATTAAAGAAAAAGGAGACCATAATAGGAAGATAGATGAGATCCTCTGACATAGATTAATTGCTGTCTCTGAAACAGATAAACGATATGCAAAGGAAAATATGAAATGAGACAGCATTGGAAAATCCCCGGGAGAAGAAAATGCCGAATGAGCAGATTGAAAGACATTCACTGAATTCCACCTCAGTAAAGCTGTGGAAAAGCACAAGAATCATCATTCAGGCATTCAATCGACATAAAGCAAGAAATTTGAAGGCTGAAATGTCAATGTGGTGCTGGGAGATCTTTGCGGGAGCCGTCAGTGCCGGGAGCATGGAGCTGTGTCCGTGCAGGCCCCTGAGAGCATAGGCAGACCTCCCTGCTGCAGTCTCAGCACCTGCAGTGGGCACGGAACACAGTACCTGCTCAGGAAATAACTTATAAATGAATAGCAGGTCCTGAGGACAGGTGAGCAGTGATTGGAAATAGGAGGCAGCTTATCACTCAAGGACAGACGCACATCCTGTCACCGGAATCAACACTGGAAATGTATCCTCAGTAAATATTCGTGAAACAAAAGTCCACTCAAGCAATAGAAGCATCAAAATAAGCAACTTGGGAATGAAGAATATGTGATGTTTTATCATTTAAGTGGCATGTTCCTTCTAAAAGGAGAGTTGGCAGCAGGGCTGAGGGGAAGATTCACGTCCCAGTGCTCTGCACGGGCACCAGCAGGCGTGGAACCCAGAACGAGGGCTTATAGAAGGAGGCGGGCAGTGAGGACATGGGAGAGCTGCTGTTGGACTGTCTTTCTTGTGTCCAGAATGTGTGCAACTGTGTGTGTATAAAGTCAGAATAGTGATTCCTAAGGCCAAGGATGTTCCCTCTTTGCCGTTATATTTACAACACCCACAGGGATGGCCTAGCAGCTACTCTGGGGGCAAAGCAGGTGCTCAACAAATATTTGTTGAATCTATCGTATTTTAGTTACTTCATTATACAGTCAAATTTTCCTTATTATAAGAGATGATCACTACAAAACTGGTGATATGACCCTAGCTTTCGTCTTGGTTATTTCTACTTATGTTCCTCAATTCAAGTAACTACCTCCCCCATTCACTGTGTCATTTCCCTATTTTTTCCGTCCGTCATGTGTCAGTATTTATAAGTTGAAGCCTTTTTCTGCAAAGGTGCTTATACCAGGAGCAGTTTTTCAGAACTGTTTCTAAGTAACTTGTCCAGAGTCGCATCGCTCTCACCTTAGAGTTCTTCTCTGTGCTTTAGCTCTTTGCTCTATTGGCTTTCTTAAACACTAAGGAATAACAGCACATACAATTTCAATCATTTCCAAATATTTTCATACAAGATTATTCTACCTGAGTATTTGTCTTCACTGTTAAAGCACAAAGGGTTTCAGTCCTTCCAGCATTAGCTTCCCACTTTCTTCTCTCACTTTTGGGCATGTGTCATAATGATACATGTACAAAATTAAAAATCTGTGGCTCATTTGAAGTTCTCTGAACATTCTGCCAAATTTCAGGACCTCTTACCAACGTGTTGTTTGCACCATCCATTTCCTGGAATCTGCCTCTATTCTGTGTCCGCATCTCCTTTACCAAAGACTTAAGATCCATAGCAGGTAAGAGAGGAGAGAAAAGAAGGTTTGTGTTCTACTTACACAATTCTGCCTGTTACTAATATTGTGGTAAAAACACTTCTTTAACATCAGATCATTTTCCAAAATGTCAGCTTCTCGACCCACTCCATATGCAAAGAGAAACAATAGAGCGGATACTCACAAGGAAAAATAGGACTTTGTAAATGTAGGACCAGTGTATTATTTTGGTCTTGGAAGAGTCTAGGGAAATTTAGATCTGACTTTTTCCTTGTTGGATCTGACATTTGTGAATCTTGCGTGTGGGAAGGGAAGGCTAACACAACATAAGCATCGCTTTTGTGACAGCAATTGTGACTTGCAAAATCTACTGAATAGATTTCAATGTGTTTCTTCTTTTTTATAAGAGAATGAGCTCCTTAAATATTAAGTAACAAAGCTCAATGTCACATTTACCGATTTTTATTCCATGTGGGAGAGAGTGACTTAGTTCCTACGGGCTCTCACGCTGGATGAAGCCAACACAGACCGTGGGTAAGTGTGTGTGGCCCCTCTCCTCAGGTCTGCCTTTCACATTTTCATAAAAAATGTTTGAAACCTAGAACTCACCTTTTCCTTCCATGTTAAATGTGCCACTCAGCTACTTTTCCCCAATTTGTTTGTAAAGCAACCTCTAATGCATAATTCCATAAGGACAGGTGAAGAGAGTGCCTCACCAGTAAAATAAAGTTTCTTGACAAAAGCAAAACCATGATGACTGCAATAACGATTAATGTAAAAAGCACAACCTTCACAATTACATCCTGTCTCATTTGGTAAGATGTTGTAGAATTGTTTTTATTGGACAGAAATATATAAGGCAGCTAAGACCATTAAAAGTGTATTATATGAGACTGATGCATTCTCTGTCAGTCTCAGCTCTGAATGACTTTATACACTTAATAATTCATTGTCTTTAACATTATAAAGAAAGCACTGTGAATCTGGCATAGATCTTGATGATTGGGCACAGGTGTTATAAAGTGAGGCCACCTGCAGTTTAATCCAGCTCCATTACCTGGGGCTCAGGTTTGCTATTTATAGAATTGGACTAATAGGTACAACTCCTTTTTCCAAAATTTAGGAAAAATTAAATGAGATATTTTGCAGGAAATCTGAAAGAAAGTATTTGGGACATACTAAAATTTCAGTAGTACTGAGTTTTAACATTATTAATATGAATAACTGAAATATCTATTTGAATTAATTTCTTAGTTATCCTATGGTTTAAATATAAACTATATTTGCCACAATATAGACAGTAGAACAAAAAGCTTTCCTGTGTGATTGGTGCTGCCTCAAAATTGTCATGTAGTTTTGTTGTGTCACTGTATTTCCTTGTCCTTGTTTATTAAGAACAATTTGCAACTCTTAAAAACTTGTTAAGTTTTAAATTTTACTGTCTTCTCCAGATATAGCTTGGCCACTAGTTTTTGTTACTGTCAATATTGTAACACATTAAAAACCATTTGCTAGGATTATAGTGGAACCTGGCATCAGCTTACTTGGAGACTTGTTACTTATGTGAGTCAGTGTGTGAGTTCTAATATTATAGCTCCATGCTTACCCTGTCCATTTGGATATGTTCTTACAAGTTCCATCTCCCAAAATGATTCCCCTATAGTAAGACAAGAGATATTTTTTGAAAAATGCTTCAAATACATAATATGTCAACCAAATAGGGTTTTATTGCATAAATATGACACATGTTTTAGCTAACCTCATAGAAGCAATGATGATGTGTTAACAACAACAACAAAGTTGAGGTTTGTTGACATTTTGGTTAAAGTAGCTTTGTTTGAACTTCTTTCGAAAAACACCAGACTCAAAATTTTAGTAGAAATATTCCGTATTTCAAGCCAAAGCACAGATGTTCATTGGGACCCGGATCTGCAAGGAGCGTCTGCAATCTCATGTGGATGGCAGAATGGAGTTAAGGACACAGAGATTCTGTTTCATGGAGATCATGAAATGGAATGAAATAATTCAGAAAAAAGATGAGAAAAGTAATTGGATACAGCTCGAGAGGAAGAAATAAGAGGTAGTATAGGATTGCTATCCTACCTCATACATGGGAAATAAATGAGATAAAGTGAAGAGGAAGGAAGTCTGATTGGCAGCTTTTCGGACGTGGGTGGTTGTGGGGTTTATGCCAGTTTTTAAATCATAAAAGCAGCTGAGCAGGTTGCTAAGTGGAAGTGAGGTTTTCTGAAAGGATAAAACACTATGAACCAAAGTCCTGAGGTGGGACAGCAGGCCCAGCAGGCATTAAGAGAGGATAGCAAAGAAAGGCATGAAGGGAAGTAGGGAAACCTTGATGTCTGGAAGGCTATTTGGGAAGACGGAGGCTGGCAGGGTTTAAATAAGTATATGTTAAAATTAATACTGTTCAGGGTTTAAGAATAAAAAAATATTTTGGCGTCATTGCTTCCCAAGCACGGTGTGCTATATATGCATATGTAGTTTGCTACTGTATTAATGTGAGGGACACTGAATACTTTAAAACAAAATACTTAAAATGTTATTATCCCATCTGTTAGCCAGCTCATAAATCCATGTGAAAAGTTATTACAAATCCAATTTAGCATTATATTGCATTTGTTTTAAAAATGAGTTTGGTATATATTTCTTCCCCAGGGGGTAGAGACCTGGTTTTAATCTGGACCAAGACCTGTTCCCTAATATGATGTCTGCACACTGGCAGATTTCAATAGCAAGCCATTTATAGATGGTCCAAGTTTTCAGGTACTAAATAACTTAGTTTATCCAATTATTTTGGTGAAAAGTTGTGTTGAAAGGACAAATAACCAGGAAAACCACCGTTTATCAACAGAAGACTTTCATAAAAATTACTGGTATAGCAGAGATACAGAGTTTGGCAACACGTCCACTTCATTACACTTCTGGCACAGCTAGTGGGGTTGGGAATCACTGTTGTTGTTGTTTTTCTGTTTATAATAGTCTGTAAGACTCAAGAAGAACAGTGGCAAGTAGCCACGCCTCTGTATAATTTCTCCCCAACAAAATAAAAGCTAACTACAAAAGGTGCCAGGGAATAATACGAGAGTCTCTCAAGTCAGCTTTGTAGCATTTCTTTCTTTCTTTTTCCTGTTCTCCAGGAGGAGAAAACTCAGGCAGTCCGTTTAGAGCTGATTCCATTCACCGTGGTTTTAGTCTGTGCTCATGGCACATATTCATTTCTTGCTTCAGAGAAAATAAGCTTTAAAATCCTCACAATATGCCTGGCTACCTAGAGCTCTTTAAAAAGTGCTTTAGAGGGCTTATTCAAACAGTCTCAAGATCCACTGTGGGCCTGCCAAGGACCAGACCAGCTTCTTGCATAGCACTGTTTCCTCCAATGATGTGGCTGGGCCCCATGGAGTGAATTCAGCATGGGCCACCTCACAACATTTATCTTGCTGGTACTTGATTGGTGGGCATACTTTTCCTAATTGAGTCATGCATATGTCTAAAAGTTAAGGGACACCTATGGACAACACCCTGTGGTTCACAGAATGTTTTAAACAAGTTTGATATTGGGCAATACAGGTAATAAAAGTCAAGAAGCTTGGGAGATGGATGGGAAAGTGTCTTGCTAAGCATTCCTGTCATTTTGGCTAAAGAAATATTGTTATTCATGAGAGAAGTAAGGAGGCACCAGGTATTTCAGCTGTGTGTTGGGTAAGGGAGAGATTCAGGAAGACCAGCCATTCAGAACCACAGCCAATGTGTCTGCCTTGGCCCCTGTTTTTTGTTAGGTTGTTTTTCTGTGGCTGAGCTAAACAAAACAAAATGAAACAGAACAAGTAGATAAACATACCATCAAATCTGTTTTTGTTCACTGGGGGTTTTGGTGAGGACTGACAGTAGCAAGCACAAGGAATGAACAGAGCATCACCTTGTCTACATGCAACTCCATCTCCCTGTACCCTTCTTCTTGGAAGTTGTGTTGAGGGTAGTCTCTATCCTCCAAGAAGCCGAGCTCTGTGGGTATGACACCTGGGATCCCGGATTCCCTCAGTAGTGGACTCAAGGGCTTACACTCCAGGGAAGAGGGAGTCAACATCACTTTAGTTTGAAAATGTACTCTGTACTCTTCTCTCATCAAAGTAGATGAAAGTTCTAAAATAATAGTAGTGTAACGATTGGTTGATAGATTTTTTCTGGGGAAATATGAAAAGTCACAAAAATTAATCTCTAAGAATTGGTAAGACACTGCACTTGAGGTGAACAACCATATTTGAAATGCATTGTGTATATTTATAAGGGACTTAATAAGGATGTTTATTTAAATATTATTGGTTGGTGAGGCTTTGGAGGACTGAATTAAAATAAAGGGAGAAAGAGAATCACAAATTAGTCCAAGGATACTCCGAGTGCTATAACAATGGAAGATTTGTTTATTTTGAAGAGGTCAGGAAATGGACCCATTGGGGCTTTGAGATATTAATAGTGCCCATAAAATCAGAAGCTGGTAGAGTGGCCTTTCCCTGAAGCAACTCTTTATTTGGTGGTGCGTTCTTTTGGACATTTTGTAAAATATATGAGCAACAGGACAGGAACATGCAAACGATGTGGGGACAAGGAGGCTGCCACATGAAATGTCTGAGACAGTGCTCATCTGTGCCCATCCGCTCCTGTTAGAAGAAACGAGATGTTCTCAATGCCTTTAACGTTAAATGAGATCGGAAAGTGTTACATTATGTGTTAGAATCACTGGTTACCAGAGGCAATATTCAGTTTCCCCTCTTGCCTCTTGGGTGTACGATGCCCTCCCACTGTGTTCTTCCACTAGCATAACTCCTGAGGCTTGAGGCCACCAGACCAGCACTGAGAAAAGTGTGGAGAAACAAACTGGACTTACAGCCACCCACTGGCTTTTTTGATATGCTGACAATCATTTATTCACAGAAGGATTCTTTCAACCTATAAAAGCCTAAAGTTATAACATCTGTTATATACCAACTAGTTTTAAGGCTGGACATTTGTTGAAAAGGAGAACATAGAGTTTTATCTGCTTGATATTTTACTCAGTTACATCCCTGTATTCCCCCAAATCCCAGTAAAACACAAAGCAATACATAACAAATATTTGCTGACATTATTATTTAATTTCAGAGCTACTTTGAGTCAGGGTGAGGGGTCTGATGGGCCCCTTTGTTTCACGATTCTTTGGACAGCACAGGAACAAATAGAACTAGTTCATTCTCTGTCATTAAGTGTGCTTTTGCTTAAAGGCACACAATTATCAAGTCACAGGAATTCTCTCTTCGTCCGTTTCGAATTGATACCATGTTTCATGAAAGTGAGGTGTTTCCCTGAGAGATGCTTTGCTCTCCTCTTCCGCCTAACTGCCCCATTTGTTCTGAGCTGTAGCTGTGTCTTCTCATTTCCACGGACCTGGTCACCCATGCTATAAACGTGGTCGTCTTTGGTTTTTCCTCCCTCCTCATTTTCCATGTTTCATCACATTGCCATGTGCTATTCATTTGACTCCATAAACACTTTCATCAGTATCTGGTTTTCCATCCTCAATAAAACAGCCTGGGTAGACTCTCATCTTTGGTTTGGATTATTTGGACAGTCCCTTAAATGGTCTCCTGGGGTTGAGACCAGGCGTCTAGATCGCACACCCTCTGAGCTACTCAAGGGGTTAATCGAGAACAAAAATCTGCCATTGCAATTCCTTCCAACCATCTTCTGGCTGATCCCTGTTTCCGCAGCGTAATATCAAACTACTGGGCCCAATGTGTATGACCCTTTATGAGGACCTTTATCTGCAGCTTTAGTTTTTCTGGAATACCTACAAGTCTCTTCCCTGGGAGCCTCCCGTTCTGTTACATGATCATTGTGTTGCAGCAGGTTGACACTGTCATCTCCTACTGTTCCAGACTAATCTAGAGGTGTAGCCGACCCCACTTGCTAAAGGTGACTGTTCTGGTGAAAGGCAATGTGTTACCAGAGAGGGTGTATTTTAAGGCAAATAGCCAACTATACTCATTGGGTTGTGAATGAACTTCCACTTCTCACACCATCTCTTTGTTTCTTCTGTGTGAGGCTGCGCTGCCTATCAGGACAGACACATGTGTGCATGGGGTGACCCCTCCTGAAGCCTAGTCCATCACATGTATCTCTGGAGAGATGGAAGTGGATAGAAGACATTCAGTACTGTGAATATGGTCATACTGAAAAACTAATAAACTCATGGCTTCAACCATAAGAAAAAAGATTCATGATGAAAAGACTGTTCTTACTGCTCATCTACCCAGATACCCAACCCCCTAGACCCATCTTTGAAGGCATATCCAGGATAGTCTATTTTTGTGTACATATTCCATTTTTGAACTTGAAATATAGGTAATATACATTCATAGAATCATTTAAATATGAAACCTTTTTGATATGGAGAGTTTGGATTTTATATTATTTTACTAATTTCTCTACTATACAGTTCTTCACTTCACCTTCACAGTTTGAGTATTTACTGTGTGCTCATTGTTGATAGAAGTGACAAATGATTTGCAATACCTCCCTTCAAGAGGCAGTGGGGGAGAAAGACATATTTTTTGAAGATTCTCAAATCGTTGTGACATAGAAATATCATTATATCTGTATTAGTCAAGGAGTGATATGACAATTATGACCTAGGAAAGAAAACCCTTATAAAGGTGATACTGGGAAGATTATTGTAGTTGGAAGAACAGACATAGTGGGATCTGATTTTGATTGATGCTAACTTTATGATGCGACACTATATGATTATGAATACATGTATAACGGTTATGTACTCTAAATTTCATGTTATGATTATGAATATATATTACATATTATGATCCTGAAAATATTGTAAGTTTCATTGAGGTTTGCAGGGTTGATGAAACTTTATTGGACTGCTCTTAATTGAGGAAATATCAATTTTTAGTCTTTTGGAGTGTGAAGAAAGTAATGGATGTGTTAATTGTGGAAGTATTTATCAAGGAAGTACCAGTTGGCTTGGTCTATGAAGGGTGAACAGACTAGGGAGTGACCCAAGGAGAGAAGAACATTCATGGACACAGCTAAAATATGAGGTAAGCATGCACATCACTTACTGTGGCTTTAGGAAAATGGCAAGTGTGCCATTGGGGAATGTTGTGTCTGCAGAAAAGGCAGCCCACTCAGGGTGGGTGCAGATTACGCAGAGCCTAGAATCTGTGCTAAGGGATGTGATTTTGTAGACAATGGGGCATTTGAAAGGTAGTAGTAAGGCCCTCATGGGTAGTGTGCATTTTAGCCAGGCAGCACCCTGGAACCTGCTGAGAATGGTGCACCATTGCAGGAGGCCCCATCAGGGATGGATGCCAACCGCACAGTGTTATCTGTAAAGGATGTGGGTATGGGTCATTTGGAGGCTGGATGTCATGGAACCAGACATGGTATGCACGTACTGTGGGCCAGTTTGGCACATCCATTAAAAATAAGAAATACTCTGTAGAGGATGTATGTGTATATTACATCATCATCAAAAGTAGGAGAGAAAGCAGAGAGTGTAAGCAAAATTACACAAAATTTTTCAAAGTGAGGGAAACAAGTCGTCAGTATTTATTTCAATAAAAGTTCTTTGAAATAAGCTACATTTTAGTGAAAAATGTAGAAAATTTGTCTCTGTACAAAAGCTATTGGCCTTTCAATTATTACCTTTAATTAATTTATGTTTTACCTACTCCTAATGCTTCTACAGGGCACACCATAGTGAATTTTTCAAAACACTATCTTGAATATATCATTGATTGATTTGGAATTTTGATAAAGAAAGTAGACAAGTTACGCCAAGTACATATTTTCTCTATCTGAATTACTAGATTTATTATTTTCGATAGAGTGACATTTATTATAGACTAATTATACCCTGACCCACTCAAGGTTTTATTGGTTCCCCTCGTTAGCATGGGAAAGTTTCCTGGTTTCCTCCCCATCCCCCGAGTGGCTTTTCCTATGCTGCAAGTTGGCTTTTACTCCCTATCTACCTGCCATCATCAGAATAGTTTACTGTTGACAGATTTGCTTTGACCAAGAGACCATGTGTGGGAGAAGGAGCCGGGATTAGATTAGGAATCAAAATCCTTGAATTTGAACTCTGGCTCTGCTTTTGGAATCTGTGTGTATTGTGAAAAGGACACAATTCTCTCTTGGATCTCAGTTATTCTAGGTGTAAAAGTGAGATGGCATTAAAGGGCCCCTGTGTTCTTTTCTGATGCCAGGGCCGCTGAATTCTGGGACAGTGTCCGCTTTCACATGGAGCTCCTGTAGGGACTCATCTCCATAGCATCGTCTCGACAACTCTGGTGGCATTTTCCCACATTTCACTAGGCCTTAGATCATGTATGAAACTTCTATCATTAGCACATTTAGTTTAGGTTAAAAGCCTTTTGTTTTTTGGGGTTTTTTTGTGTGGAGAAATTGTTAAGGCACTGAGCCAGAACAGAGACCACAGGAGGGCATCACAGGCGTTTCTGGAGGCCCAGAGGGAGGCCAGTGGCCCACATCCAGCTTTTCTCCCCCCCAATCCCATGGCCGTGGGCTCTGCTTGTCTGCTAGCCTCCCTGGACCTTCTGCTGTCCCATCTGGTGGGTGGGGGTGAGATGGAAGCACAGATTGACTGTGATCACAGCCCTTTCTATACACTCAGTCCCCTCTTGAGCTGTACTTATTCTAACAGATGTAATTCAGAAACATTTGTGTGCATTTTATTATTTTTAACTGGCCCTGTTCAAACACATTTAAATGTGAAGAATATCTTTAGTTAGGACAGGCCTACCCTGGTATAATTCTTCTTCCATCTATATCCTCCCCATTGTATTTCATGTATTTATGTCACCCTGATGGTCCCTGAAGTCAATCTGATTTGTGGCCTGGTGGAGAATAATGACAACAGGCAGGACCACTTAGTGCCCATTATCCACTACCCAGCTGCTGTGACAGTGTGGCCGGCTGGGAATGATGGGGACCAGATCTCAGAGGCCCTCCTGCTCTGCTCAGGACCATGCATCTGTCCCCAGGGCATCAGGGCCTCCAGGTTATGCTTAGGAGACACTGATACATGGAAGAAAAAATGATCTGCAAACTATCAGTGTGCAATGTTACTGAAAATAAGACCACTTGAATTTGTGGGAATTTCTATGTTAAATTAGTTTCATATGCCCTTATATCAGTAATTTTGGATCCAGTCTTTTATGTTTAAATTTTGATTCCCATGTAAGGAGACTTCTGGCACCAAGGAATATGATGGACCATGAGTAAAAATAGGGCAGAGATTATGAATTCAAGGCCCTGGTTAATGTCTTGAAAAAGATGGCTTAACAGTAGAAAGTGCTTACAAAATTAAATTACAAGGTTAATTATAAGCCTACTGGATTTCTAGTTTGCTTAGAACTGTGTAACCCTTATTCTTTTGACACTTGACCTAAAACCATTTCTCCCAGCCATGTTCCATGTTCCAAGTCCAGCCTGGAATCGACTTGACAGCTAATGTGATTTCAAGCCTGGAGAAATGTGTTTCACAGCAGAAATGGTGATAATGCAGCCATGGCTACAGTGTATGGGAAGTGTGTTTACTCACTGCCCCATCGTCACCCTCTGCTCAGGCCCCCCACAGGCGTAGTTTCGCTGGCACTTGTCTTGCAGGAGGAACGGCTGTGTGGCACCGGCTGTGGCAGCGAGTTTCCCTTTCAGGGCCTCCTCCTCTACTAGCCATTCTTGCTTTCAAAGGACAGAAACCCTCATTGAGAAGGGCACTAGGTCTTCTTGCTTCACAGAAAGGTTTTCCTGAAAGGAGAAGGCACTTAAAAGCATAGTTGGCAGTTTCCACGCCTGTGTTTAGTGGTCACTCAGGCTTGCGGATCTTCCCCCAGTCTCTGGCAGCTTGATCCTGCATTTTGAGTCTGGCTTATTGACTTACAGGCCACTTTTGCTAATTTCCTGCAGTGGGACAGGTTCTCTCTGGTGTGCAGTTGCATGACTGGTGGATGCTTTGGGGTGTTACCTTGACTGCTGACGGCCCCTCCTGCTGGTTCAGAAGCTGTGTCCATGGCACCCTTCTTGTCTTTGGGCTTTCAGGAAATGTTTTCTTGGTTAGGCCTCTTACTGTGCTATTTATACCTTAGAAGGACAGTCCCCCTCATGGGCCCCATGCCAAAATGCTAAGCTTTGGTTACAAAAGAAAGAGATGCCAGTGGGAAGCTTAGAGAAGTAGCCCAGGAGCCAGGCTGAGGTGCACAGCAGCACATCTTTCCTTCTACACATGGGCCGTGGTCCTTGAAGGCTGTGTCTGTTAGCCTCGTAGCTTGAATGAGGTCAATGTAAAGGGCCCGAATGGGGTGGTGTGTCATTGACTTTAACCAATGATTTTCATGGGGGGTGGGGCGTCTTGCACCAAAACTGTTATTGTGATTAAGAGCAGGAACCCAATACATTATACACATTTGTCATTCGTGGAAACGTAAGTTATTGTACGATGCACATTATGAGCTCCCATAAATTAATAATGCAAATTAAAAAAAACTTTATTAAAAAACAATGTCACAGTGGGAAGATCACAATATAGGAACACTAAAGCCATAGCGAGCTACCATTCTTCACATGTTGGTCTGGAGACAGGAAGGCAGTGACCCCAGCATTCACCTGCACAGCAGTGAGGGGACTCTTTCTTGGCACATAAAAGAATTATGTTTCTTTCTGACCTTTGAGATTAGGTGGGGCAGGTGCTGAGGGCCCAGTGCCCACAGGGGCAGGCAAGTGCAATGCGATGGGTGGGGCTGTTGGAGAGGGACATTCAGGACTAGCCTCTCTTCTCTGCAGCAGCCTCCAACGTAGAGGCTCCAGCTGGCTTAGCGACCAGGTTAGGAGAGAAAATTTGGGTGAGAGAAAAATTTTCGTTTTGATAAGTCATATGATTTACAAGTTATGTATTTTTAATTTTTGTGGCACCGTAAAACTGTTGTGACTGACACAGAAGTAAACTAGAGGGGTGGCATGCAGTGGGGGCGAGCACGTGGGCACCCAGACATCCCCTGCTGATGGGGTATGGGGTGGCGTGCAGTGGGGGAGGGCACATGGGGACCCAGACATCCCCTGCTGATGGGTTTTGGGGTGGCATGCAGTGGGGGTCAGCACGTGGGCACCCAGATATCCCCTGCTGACTGGTGTGGGGCAGCATGCAGTGGCGGGGGCGTGGGGACCCAGACATCCCCTGCTCATGGGGTGTGGGGTGGCATGCAGTGGGTCAGGTGTGTGGGTACCCAGACATCCCCTGCTGATGGGGTGTGGGCGGCATATTCATTTGGGGAAGCCACTCATCAATCACATCAAATATAAAATGTGCGTGCTGGTTAATAAAAAATTTCACTTACATGATTCTATCGAATAAACGTATTCTCACAAAGGTGAAAAAAAAAGATGGTCCTTGAAGAAAAATTTTTAACTATTGAGAATGGGCTAAACACCCATAAATAGGTAAAATGACTTATCCAAAGAAATGACGCACAGCAGTCTGAGTCATAAAGAGTGCTTGCACCGACGACCGCAATAAAACCCACCGATACATAAGTAAGGACAAGCTGTAGAGTGATAGTAAGGCTTTTGCAGTCTCCTACCTTGCACCCAGCTATTTGTAGGCCAGAATGTAATTAAAACACAGACAAAAAATTCTGTGGTAAATATCCAGAAATGAGAAGTAGAGAAACGCCTGAGCAATGCTCACTAAGCTATTGAACAGTTGTTCAACATGGAGAAGGCAGGAGGGGGACAAGTGTGGAAGCCTATCACTTATTTCTAAGTGTTCAGATTTGTCACAGCCGTCAGCATATTGGTGATTTATTCTATAGTATTTATTATGGCTATTGTAGAGTACTGGTAAGGTAAACACCAATCCCTGGTAAACCGTTTATATATTTTTAGGATCTTTGGGGTGATTCACACCTTAGCTCTTAAACTTCATAGTAGAATGTGAATATAGGCCTTGGTTACATTGCTAACAGATGCAAGGTATTTGGTAGCTGGGACTAATCTCAATTCCTGGGAATAAACAAAGCTAAATAATTCATTTGTAAAACCAAAAAAAAAATAAAAACAACTATTAAATGGAAAATGTTTTCTAGCTCAAGATGTTATGGGCATGTACGGTTGCATCTTGTTCTTTTTCAAACTCCAGTGAAATGACTCAAAGATTAAATGTAAAAAATAGTTTGGCATTAGTGTTAAAGTAAGATTGGATCCCTTGCATAATCCAGAGGTAACAAGTGACTCTGTGAGGGGAAGACTGTCCCAACAAGGGTGAAGGGAGAGTCGTCAGAGGAACACATGAATGCTCACAGAGGCTGGGGGTGAATGGAGCTGGGGCAGGAGATGGCGGTGGGCAAAGCAGAAATCTTGATGTGACCCAAGCCTCCAAAACACATGGATTTCACACTGGGTTCCGCTGTCCACTGGATCTACGGAAGGAGGCATCTGGGTGAAGTCCAAGGAGGCATGGACTGGCTCCAGATAGGAGGGTTCTGACCCTCAGAGCAGGTCTCCGTGGCATCTGTAGGGGTCCAACCTGATCACATGATGGCAGGCTCAGAAACCCCTGGATTCCTGGATGGCAAGCCCTGTGTTTAATGAAAATCATTATAGTTGCTTCAAGTCCAATACATCTTACAAAGGGATTGGTATATACATGATTAACGTTAGAGAAACTAAAATTATCTGGTGTGTAAAAGAAATGAGTAGGAGATAGCTTTCTGATGCACTAACGGTACATTATTTTAAATTCTTTTCTACTTTATACAGGTAATGTTTACTGGTGAGATGGTTGGTCAATCATCTGGTAATTAATGTACTTCCACCGGGCTATTTAAAATGCCTTTGGAATTATTATCATAAGTGTCTGAAGAAACACATTTCTATAAATCCCCCTCAGTTTAGTACTAGGTCATTAGAAATTAATTGTTTTATTATTGAATTAAAAAGAAAAAGAACATACTGTTTATTTTGTGGGTAATATTGCAGTATTTCCTGAATCTCTCGCCTGGCTGGCCTTCGTGCGCCACCATATCAGCAGGTGCTTCCAAGAGGAGGAGAGAAGTAGTCCATCTCTGCCTCAATAACTAATTACAAGGGGGAGCGAGCAAGGACATATCCGGACCAGAGAGGCTGGGTGGGGTCTCTTCTTCTGCAGCCGGGTCGTGAGAGACATGGGCAAGCAGAAGGGGACGACTGCTTGTAAGCAATAAATGAGTGTCTCCCACTTTATTTCTCCCTTTGTCTGATTTAGGTTTCAAAGGTATTTTGTTTCAGGATTTTCCCCCCAAGGTGACAATGTTTCTATCCCACTGGATTTTTGGCCAAATTGTATCTTTATAGATATTAATAGGTTTTCTAAGAAAAAGTTCTACTGTCAGTTGCTTTAGAATCAGTTTGTTTTCTCTATAGATTAAATGAGAGTATTTAATACTTACACATGTTGAATCTATAGGAAATGTGGTTTTCCCATGCTATTCAGTCATGGAAAACACCTCTCCCCAGAGTATCTTATTATCATCTCTTGGCATTTTAAATTTCAAAAAGCAGTTCAAGAAACTTCATTAGAATCTTGTTAAAAGTACCCAATTGTGTGAAAAATAGATTCGCTAAAAATATTATTGTGTTTATTTTATATCATTTTTCTCTTCTTTGAAAGTCACCTCTCATGTGAAATGTGGAGCTAGTGTTAAATCAAAGAAATTAAAAATAAAAATTCAAATTTAACTTATTTAAAATTATTATCAGTTTGTATCCATTATATCACAAGAACTTTTCTCCTTATGATGAGAACTTTTAGGATCTGCTCCCTTAGCCCCTGTCAAGTATACATATCTACTTATGGGTTATGATAGTGGTGAATTGCACATCAGAGAGGAAAGAATGGATAAGAGGATGTTTAGGAAATGTTGAGGGGACGACTGATCACTCTAAACCATCCACAAAAAACGATTCTTGATGGATTCACAAAATTAAACAGGGTAGCCAAGATTTTCAAACTTCAACAAAAATTGGAGGAAACATTTTTCACCTTGCAGAAAGGAATGATTTCTTAAACAAGACACAGACATTGCAATCTTTTCTTAAAGTCTGATCAATTTTGTCCATATTTGGATAGATGCACATTATCTAAAATGACCCACCTCTCTCAACTAGTTGGATGAAACTATTTAATAGAGGCAGTTTAAAGGTTTCCAGAACAATGATGTTGACCCAATTAGCTAAGCCTCGGGTGGGGGGGAGGTAGTGGATAAAGCAAAGAACGTACATGGTATAAATAGAAAACGCGGCAGTTGCCAGGCAAGTTTAACATCAGTTCAAATAGGGCAGTTAGACACACATCCGTCATTATTGCCTAATGCGGAAGCTGCCTCTAAATTTTAGGCTCTATATAAGCAGCAGGGCCTTGTACCAGCTCATGCAAGGGAATCTGAGCAGGTCCAGGTCTGATCTCAACACCTGGACAACTCTTTGTGCAATTTAAAAAGCAATTAGTATCACAATGAACTTTTCGAAGAAAGCTGAAAAAGCAATGACGGCTGACCTTGGTGCGTTGCTCAGGAGCAATCTGCCTGGAGCTATTTACAGCATGAATACCCGCTCCTCCTTGCTTGCTTTGGCTCATGAATGTGTCTTGGGAATGAGCTGTTATCGTGGATTTAATTCACAGCCACATCGTTCAGCACGTGGGCGGCAAATAAAGCTGCAGACACAAGGTCTCTTGCCCTACCGGCAACTTCCATGTGAGGCCAGCACCCAGGACAAACGCTCAAGCTCATGAAAGAGTAAGAGAGAAGGAAGAGTCTCTTTAAGTTATAACTTTTCAAAATCAAACATTATTTTTAAATGCGCCCTGCCATCTTAACCGCAAACTCTTTCTTAGATTTTTTTCTAAGACTCTCTTGGCCTTGCGTGCATGGGTTTTATCCATTGTGCTTCAAAGGAGTCTTCAATCATGCATGTCAGACTTGAGTACAGACTCTTGAAAATGAACTTTGCAATAGGGAAGGTGCCTTTCAGTGAAGGTGGAGCAAGTTTTGCCCCTTTTCTAGAATCCTGAATCAGGGCAAATGCATTTCTCATTTCTTCTGCACCCCCCTCGCAGCCAGACCCTGCATATTTACATGGACTTTGCCTTAAATTCTTGGAAGCTTAAGTACGTGGAAGGATGTCGTTTTCCGTGGCTCTCTAAAGAGTGATGGCATTTTGTTTGGCTGCAGCCTCCATGAAAATGGTTCCAAATTTTTCTCCTCTACGCATTCTGGAACTGACCATTATATGTCTGACAAGAAGGCAATGACATCTCGGGGAAATTTTATATATATCTACAGTTCATGGGTGATGCATAAATTCATTGCTAACAATGGGGAAACATGGAAACATGTACCAAACTCCCGTTTTGGTACATAAGACATTTTGGTACATATGGCATTTCAGTGAAAATGCTCATCTCTAGCCTGGCCTCTTAAAAATAGCAGTCTTGCTAAAAAAATGTCAATCAGAAGACGGTGTGTAATATTGATGTGACTTTTGGAATACTTTAGGATTCTTTCCCTCTTCTTCATAATGTCTTTTTAACGTAAGTCCAGAAAATGAGACTTAGAAAGTTTGAAGAAAGGAGAATCAGCAGAGCAGAGGGTCTGGAAAGTTCTTTAAAAGAGAACGCTGATTGGCTATGGCCAGGGCTGCAGAGAAGCAGGGTCAAATGAGGACTAAGAGGTACCCACTGAGACAGGGAAGATGGTTCATGGGACACTGATAGGAGCGGCTGCAGTGGCTCATGGGACAGAGGCCCTGGTACCACGGCCGAGGGAGGTGGGAGGCCTGCATGAGCACAGGGACGGGCCTTAGATGAGAGGAGGGTGAGTGCATAATCCATCTTTAACAATCAGGAAGGAAAGTAAGGAAATATAAAGACAGCCCCACTCATGATGTGGTTGTGGGAAGATTAGGAACTCTACTGAGGGCTTCGATTTCCCCAGGGAAGTAAGAAGCACAGCCGTGAAGTGAAGGAGAGAAAAGAGAGTCAGGGTGGACAATCCCAATAAGGAGCACAGTAATGAGATAATCAGCCTGAGAAACGGAATGGGGAATTGACTGGGAAACTCTCATAGGGTCCCAGCTAGTGCCCCAGGTCCTTAAGGATTCAGGTGGTGAGAAATCAGAGTGGCAAGCTCCACACACTGGTGGTGTACAAGAGATCGTGGGGTTCTTCTGGTGGATTAGGATGGCAAGCTGGCTGGGAAGGGAGGGGTAACAGTGAGAGGCCAGCGACTCTGGAGATTGGGAATGGCCGTGCTGTCGAATGGCTCCTGAATGGGTCTGGAATTGGTCTTTCACACAGATACAGAATTCCAGGGATGACATGAATGCTGGTGAAGAGAATACCAGAATCTAGCATGCAGTAAAGGAGGGTGAGTGACAAGGAGGTGGTGACCTTAAGGGAGGGGATGTGGTGGGGCACCTGGTTGTTGGGCTTCAGTGGGTTCAGCTTCTGAGGGCCACGAGTAAGAAGGGCTCTGGCACATGCAGCGGACTTCCCTGAGGGAGCATCTCAGCACAGTGATCATTAGTCTGGGTTCCGAACCCATTAACTTCTGACCCTTAGAAGATGTGTTGACCTTGGGATCCCACTGTCCACGCTGGTAAATTGGGAATAATATTTTCTGTCTTATAGGATGTTTAAGGATTAAATGAGCTCACTCGTTGTAAATGCTGCCATATAGTGATTGTGCAGTAAGTTGGGATATTGCCCTGTTTTAGCCCCGGGTCGTGGGTTACGGCAGGGAACGTGCGCCCCAGGCGCAGCAGCCGCAGGGCGCCCTGCCGTCAGAGAGCAGCCGGCTTCCCGGGCGGGGAGGCGCTAGGAGGCGCCGTGAAGTTAGTCTCTTTGGGTGACCGCCTGCCTGACTCACGGGTGCAAGGGCAGCTGCGGATGCACAGGGAGACTGGGTTCGCCCTGCATGCAGGCAGATTCCCTGGGGTGATGGTGAAAGGCGGGCTTCCATCAGTGCCCGTGGTAAATGGCTTTCTAACATGTGTTGGGAGTTTTCTCGTATTATTTTCAGAACTTCTAGTTCTGACCTAGTCATTATCCCCTCTCAGCCTGACCTTTGTGGTTGGCAGGCCTTGCGTGACAAAGCATCGTGGGAATTCAAATCGCATGACCGAATGGGGACAGCGGCGATGGGACTGCCCACCTTGGCCAAAATGCTGTGCTTGGTTTTTTTTTTTAATTCACCTGGAAAAAATTAAGAGACACAAACATGAATAATTTAGGACTATAAATAATCAAGGGCCTAATTTACCTGGACAAATCCAACCATGTAAAACATAAAGCAAGAAGACTGTTGAATAAGCCTGAAGTACACAGGGATCTGGAGAACGTTATTTATGCCTGAATCCAAGTTTGCATGTTTTTCTGTTCACGTGTAAACCTTCACTTTTGTCAGTTTGTTTTATCATTTGCACACTGTTCCTCACTCCCAGGAATCATGTGCATGCCTGGATGACCTGCCCTTTCGACTGAGATAATCAACACTTTCCCAAGGCCCTGTGTTGGTAGAGCCGCTGAATCTGCAGTGTCTTCGTCCTTTATCCTCTGGACTGTGATTATTCCTTTCAGTCATATTTTCCTTAAAAGTTTTCTATCCTTGAAAACACACCATTATTATAACCGTTTGTATTTTATTAACTAAAGGAAGGTCTCTGAAATAATGACCATTGACATTTCCTGAGAATACTCTCTGTGTCAAGTATTTATTTTTAAAAAATTGAAGCAAATGTATTCGATAATATTTCTACAGACTTACTATATTCCTGGGACTATTTTTCATGGATTACAAGAATTAATTATAACTTCCCACCTACGAGGCAGGCAAAACCATTATTCTCTTACATAGATATTATGGTCTGAATGTTTTGTAACCCCCCAAAATTTATACATTAAAACACCACCCGTAATGGGTTGGATTTAGGAGGTAAGCCCCGGGGAGGTGATTAGAATTAGATGAGGTCATGAAGATGGGGCCTCAAGAATGACCTCAGTGCACCTGTCAGAGTCATGAGAGAGCTGGCTTTCTCCCTCTGCTCCTGCCCCAGGAGGACACAAGAAGTTACCTCACTGGAGCCCAGCTATGCTGGTTCCTTATCTGGCTGGGACTTCGAGCTCCCAGAACTGTGAGAAATGCATTTCTGTTGTTTATCAGACTCCCAAGAGAGGGTACTTGGGTAGATTGGCCCAAACTGACCAAGACAGCAGATGAGGAAAGAGAAAGAGTGAGATTCAAAGTTGAGAATGTGTCAGTGAATGGCAAACAAGTTCCCAGACCAAGCAGTCTGTTTGCAAACCCCGAGGTCTTGAGGGGTGTGCCCTAGTGCTTCTCCATGATCCACAATATACGATGTGGATTTGTGATTGATCCAATACCAAATCATACTCTTCTACCCAGATGTGTGTTTTTTACACCGTTTAGTCAGAGATGCTGTAGTTCTTTTGAGGCAGAGTCCTCTGCACCTCACCAAACAGGAGGAATGCCTTAACAGAACTTTTGTGAGTAATTGGTGAAGATGGCCACACAAATGTTTAATCAGAATATAACAGCTGTTTTATTCAATTGTTAAATTGTAACCAGGGAAGATACACCTGATCTCAATGAAGAAAAATGTGATACAAGAAATGCTAGTGTTTGTCATAATCAAATAAATAACAATATTAAGACAGCATAAAACTGTGCCCAGTTTAGAACAATTTGGTATTTGTCATTTGGTTTATTGCTGACAAGTTAGAGTGGAAACTTCTCCCTCCATATTTACCGAGACAATCCAATCTCATATGTGAATTTAGATGTGTTCTAGAGGAGTAGGTCATAGTTCTGGTTCAGAAGTTTCCTTCTGGGACAATTAGTGACATCCCATACTTCCTGCAGATATAGACCTCAATAAAATCAGAGGGAAACAAAATAACTTGAGACATTTTTGTCCTTGCATCATATTAGCCTTCTGTAGATGTCTCCAGAAATAGTCACAATCAGGTAAAGACATCATGCTGCAGATGCTCAGCCTGACAGCCTCTGGCCCCATTTCCTGGCTTCCCAGCTGGTGGGGTCTCTCTGATGGCTGGTCAGGGAGCCTCCATGGGAACAGAGTCTGCAAGGCAGGGCATGCGGCGGGAGGGCCTTCCTCAGCACCACTGCCCCCCAGCCAAGGGCTTCTTGGTCCTTCAGGCGCTGAATCGCCTTGGCCTGGGGGGAGGGTGCATGCACTCACCTGCACACTGGGGGCCTGGGGTTCAACGCAGTGGCCCCAGCAGGAAGCTTCCTTGGGCGCCTCCACTCCGGGCTTCTCGACGGAGCCTCTGTCATTATTTCCTTACCTTCCGCCGCTTGGTTTTAGTCATTAGCTGCCCTCCCTCGACAGAAGTTCTTTCACAGAAAGCTATTAAGGAAACCCAGCTTTTTATTGTCAGCAATAGACGGTTATTCCAAATAATGGACTTTCCCACAAATACAGATTCCGCTGACGGCTCAGGGCCTTGTGGATTGGCGCTGGCCCGTGACTTGCCCTGGGAGGGGGCCTCCGCCTGCCCCAGCGACCCGCGGGCCTCGAAACCCGCGAGCACCAGCCCTTGTCTCATAGCTCACGTCCGCTAGGTGTCAGCATTGCGCTTTTCTTCCAATCAAATGGCCTGAGGCAAGAAGTCACCGCCTGTTCTGGCTTTCAGGCTTAGTTTCTGAGAACGTTTTCCAGTCACGGAATATTTTACTGAACGGCTACTTGCCACGTGCTTCGCTCGCTCTGAGAGTTTCTGTTGATTAAAGTTACTGTGATTACAAACTTACTCCTGTGAAAAGACTATATCTACAGATGAATTAAAGACAAAAAGAGAAAAAAGAAAGATGGTATTTCTTAATACCGGGCCTTGTTAACATATTGTGAAGGGCATTTTTAGCACCAATCATTTGCAAATATAGCTACAAATGACAAGCATCCTTGAAAATTTGGTGAATGAAGAGCAGATTTAATACAAATAACAGCATTCAGGAAAGTATTGTGTCATGCATTATATACACATTTATGCATATTACATATATTGGTTATATTGTCGCATTTATCCTCTGGATCTTAAAAAAAAAACCTTGTGGCCCGTCATTGGAGCCTGTACTCCCAGCTACCAAATTACTGTAATGAGTTAACATTTTATTTTAAGTCTTTACACACGTTTCCAATGACGCCGTGCAGAGAAGGAGGTGATGTAGTAGGGTGTAAGACAAGACACGAAGTTTTGGGGGTGAGGAATACTGAGACATTTCACTTCTCTATCTAACGCTGTTTGAACTTGGGCGATGTCTTTGCCTCTCTGATCATCAGTTTCTTCATCTATAAAATAAACATGAGAAATTGGTTATGAGGATGGTTACAGTTCCTACATGTTTTCTTTCGACCCTCACTTGATCCAGAATGTGAACTTAGCCAATCTAGCCTGAAAGTTTGAGCTCCTTATATTGCAGTGAGCTCCTTTCAGTGTAATCTGGGCTCACACCTGTTTGCACACTTGGGCTTCCTCTCTGTGTCTGTGCCATTTCTTTAAATTTCCCCTGGGCTTCCAGCTATGGTGGCAGCCCCAAACTCTGTCCTTTGATTATTCAAGCTGATAAGAGAAGGGGTCTCCTCTGAATCAAAAATCCTTAAAAGGAGGAACCTACTAGAACTTTCTCCCCAGTGTTCACTCCCTTCCCAGGTGCTGCCTGGCTCTACTCCCTCTATAGTTCCTTCAGAAAATGGTTTTGCATTTTGTCTGGAATCCATGACTGTGCCTGCAAGATAGACAAGACAGCTCTTTTTTTGCTGCAAGATGATCCCCATTGCTGGAGATGGAACTTTTGTATCTGTTGGCTCTTACTTGTTGGAAAATCTGAGGGCCTAAGTTTATTTGGCAGAAGATTTGCATGTGTTTGTCCCTGTAGGGGGCAAACCTGGAGTGACTTGGTCCTCACCCAGGCTTAGGATCAGTTCTCCCACCCGGCTCCTGCCTTCCTGCCTCAGAGCAAACCTACTCTGGCTGACAGCTCAGAGGTCAAAGCTCATGCTCTGTCTGTCTATCTGTCTCTCTCACTTCCTCCAAGCCTAGAAAGCAAGAATACATATTTTTAGAGGATATTATTAATTCTGTTGCATAATTAGTATCCTTTAAGTTAGGCTGATAGACTGCTATAAATGTAAATTGCAGTCTCTAAATTTTAACATATTGCTTACAGATAATGACACCGAGTGAAAAAGCTGACATCTCTGTCTTCACATCACATCTGCTTCCTCTGCTGCTTTCCCTAGGGTCAAAGAGCTTCTGTCAGCCTTGCAGCCCTGCACGCGTGCCTGTCAATCATAAGAAGGGATCTCGCTTAGGACTTCAGACTGGTCCAGACCCTTACCCGAACCTCACCACCCCCGAAGAGGTAAAGAAGCACGTACAGGAGTGACGACTGGATTGTCAAGGACTTAGAGGAGCATCATGGCCAGACTCACATTGGTGAAATGACTGGAGTCAACTGCCAGGGATTCACTGCCCTCCTCAGACCCTTGCTGATGTCCAGATGTCTGAGGTTGGTCATCAACCCCTTACCTGAACACTGCTGGTTCCCCCTTCAGTTAATATAAAAGAAGTTTGAAATCAACCCTAATTTAACATGGCTGCTCAGGACATGAATCCACCATCGTCTTGGGCTCCTGGCTTCCTGAATAAAGCCTCTTTCTTGGCCCCAACCCCTTGCCTCTTGACTTATTGGCCCATCATTCATGAGCAGCATGGCAATAACAGACTACATGGAATAATTTGATTTCTTTCATCCCCTTCATTATAGTTTCTTTTTAAGATAACTTATTCTTTCTGTTCCTACTTTGAATTTCTTAAAAAACTATAATTATATTTTTAATTGTGGTCTTTTAAAAGCCACCAATATATATATACTCATGTACATTTTACAAGTGTCCATGATTCAATTTGACATCAGGAAAGCCTCTGACCCATCTGTTTGGTTCATGCTCTTGTGACTTCGTGCCTGTGTATAGCCAGTGGTGCAAAATAGAAGCAAGAATGAGACCCACTTGCGGCCTGGCATGTCAGTGTTCACCCCTCGCTACCCATGTACCAGGTGCTGTTGTTAATTCCAGGTCCTAGCGTGTCTCCTATAACTTAGGCTAGCAGATAATACATTTTATGTGATGTGTAATAATTTCCCTCACCTTAAAAGCAGAAATTTTTAAAAACTGAGAATGAAAGAGGTTGATAAAGTACAAGAATAATCAAAATTATACTCACACATCTTCTAAATATTCTATACTGATAACTATAGTACAGCAACTTACAAATTGAGATTCATTTGTCAAAAGAACACAGAAAGTCACTCTAAAGCAAGAAAATATTATGGTACCCATATGTAATTATATTATCCTTTAAGCATCCTAGTAAATATTTGAGAAGGGCAGGATTCAGCAATGAATTTCTAGTAAAACATTTATGTAGAGGAACAGATATAACCACAGATTGATTTCCAAGTTTAATATCTATTTAAAAAATGTTTGCAAAAATTTCTACACAGTAGTTGATACTATTCTGTGTCTCTGCCTCTCTCTATCTTTCCTTTATTCCTTTTCTGAGACATACAATCCTTGGAATGTGTATTACAATGCTTACTTTCCACATATTCAGTAATGAGTCACTCACTCTAACTACAAGCAAAATGTTTGCATTATTTACTTTACACTTTCAGCTAACAGAATGCAAACATATACAGAAAATGAATTTATGGAAATTAGATCAGGGCTGGTTAGTTAGTGAGGCCTCCCTCCCTCCCTTCTCCCTTCCTCTGTTCCTCCTTCCTCCCCTTTCCCTTCCTCCCTATTTCCATTTGAGCACATATTATCCTTTTGCTTTGGGGAAACCCATTTACACTGCATCAGTTGTTTAACAAATGCACCAGAAAATCTGCAGTGAATCATGTTTCTGATTTTGTCTATAGCATGTTTTGGGGTAATTCATGTAAATCATCATGCCAACCACCTACTAGTATCCATAATAAAGTTCTCGGTGAGGTGGATTCACTTAGGGATTGGTACCTAGACTTTTCTGGGTTAATTGTGCATAGCACTTCACTAGCAGTGTCTCATTTGTGTCTTGTTCATCTCCCAGTGTTCCAAAATATACCTAAGAGGGTACACGTAAGCAAGGGAGGGCCTGTGTGGAGGGGCATTAGGTGTCTGGAGATGCGGCTCTTGCTGTTCTTCTTCAGTCCTTACACAGTGACTACATGTTGCAGCAAGACAGGCCATCATGGGAGCAATATGCACTACTTCTGGAGCCGTCTGTTTCTCCTGAAACCGGTTCTCAACCTGAGTCTGCGCCCAGGCCAAATGGAACATTCAGTTTTCTGCTGGGGCCCTTTCATCCAATCCTAGAATCTGTAAACCACAGCAGGCTTTCCTTCCCACCACCTTTCACCTGCACAGAGCCCTATGAATGTTGGCATAGGTGTGACTCACTCTTGTGGGTTTAACGTCTTGTTCATGGGGTTCCTGGACATACAGCAAAACATGGATGTTTCTAGGCATTTATGTCCATGTCCATAAGCCTCAGGTCAATGAAGAGACGGTTCTATCACAGAACATCTGGAGAACATTCTGGATGCTCGCAGTCTCCATGTCCATGCTGCCATTTGTCATGCTGCCTTTGATCAGAGACAGCACCTGCTCACATACCAAGGTTAGACGCACTTTGTCCAGTATAAAAACGGACCCATTTTGTCAATAGATTTTTTACTGAAGTATCATAAGCATACAACGTCCTAATAATTTCAGGTGCACAGCATAGTGACTTGATATTTTTGTACATTACAAAATGACCCCTTAAATCCAGTTACCATCTGTCACCAAAGTAATTATAGTATTATTGACTATATTCCTATGCTGTACATCACATT